>KZ538329.1:40591-82563 GCA_000934665.2 Catajapyx aquilonaris
TCCCCCCCCCCCCTCCTGATTCTGACATGGCCCAAGAGGGGAGTTGTATTCGGTTGCCAAATAACAGTGGCAAGGACCCTTCACACCTGTGGCACCTATCGATCTGCAGGAAACAAAAAGACGTTGCCACAATTTAAAATATACCATTTCTGGAGCCGTACTAGCAGTGAAACCGGTTGCCAAAATTTGGCATCGCTGCCCGACCCTCCCCAATTAGGACGCAGTACGATATGCCACTACAAGTTGGCGCATATAGAGAGGGGAGAGGTCGCCTAATCCCTCTTTTTTTTGAGAAGTTATGTTGTGGCTTTGTGGGTGATGCATCTGCACGTTGGTGATGAGTCACCGCGCGGACAAAGTCCACTAGGTGCTATAACAAGCACGTGTCTCGCCTGGCCGTTGAAATGTGTCCCAACCTCCGACCACTAGTGAGTGAACCTCTTGCCCTGTCATTATATTGAAAGGGTAAAATGATAATTATGGTAACTACATGCACCTAGGTGATGAGTCAACGCCTGTAGGGACAGAGCGAATTCTGAATATGATAATGCATATTTTTTTGCACATTATAATTGAGCGACCTTTCGTTGCCTGCAGTACAGATTTGCGCTTGTGCGACACTTTGCACATTCCCCGATGGGCAGTGTCCCCCCTTCCCCCATTTTTGCGGTGGAAGTAAAAGCGTGTAGTGTCCGTTGGAGCCTTTGGCAGCGGAATCGCCGCCATAAAGCCAACGAGGAGCTGCAGCCCTATGCAGTTGAGTGGGAATGAGGAAGAGGACTGGCCCAAAATGGGTGGATTGCAGGCTGGGGTGTGGCGCCGGCAACAAAAGCGAGGGCAATCTCAGGGGCGCACAAGACTGACCCCTTTTTGGTACAGACCAATTACCAGGGAGGAGACCACCTCCTCACAACCCGCATAACGAAAAAAAAATCGCATCGGACATGTCCATTTCCACATTGACAATTAGGATAACTGCTAAACACTGCAAACACAACTCCCAAAATAGACATGTGGTCCAATTAGTCTGCACCTGCTCTTCCGGCTTGACCCTGGAGTGACCCCATAGGTCAGCTCCAAAAGCCCTGGTTTCCGGACCCCCAATTTCTGCCCTAGGAAAAGTCGTAACCGCTTGAAATATGAGTCCTGGCGTCGAGTCTGATTAGAGAGAGCTGTTGTGTTGCCTGCTACAGACACACAGCTGGCATATTGGTTACAACACACGTGGCTGCCCCCAAGGAGATACCCCCAACTATTACAACTCGGTGGGAGAGGGCGCAGAAAATAGCGGACAAGAATCCGGAGACACGTGGTGCATGAGGGGGGGACATGTCTTGGACTCTTGCCCATCTTTACAAGAAGGAGGGGGGTGCTCACATATAGACTTTGCCACAGCACAGTGACGATTGTGAAGGAAAATGCAATTCGTCCATATTATAGTACTATGCATCTTATCGATTGGTGGAAGTCTGGTGGCTGCTGAGATGCAGCAGCATCCAACCGAGCGAACCAGCCAGGGGTTGAAAAGTGAAGAAGAGGGGGGAGAGAGAGAGAGGGTGGGAATGGGTCTGATTAATGGAGATCCATTCACGGGTATAGTGCCCGGCCTATAGGTTCCGTCAATGGCACACCAGCCTAATGACTTAATGTAGTGTGCAGACGCCTGCTCTTCACGGAGAGGGCAAGGGGAGAACAGGGACCTGTCTTGGCCATCACACCACTTTGTAACCGCAACTGTACAGGCCAACGAACGTTATTGTGGCTTTGCATTGATGGACTCATTCGGATGCGCTCTCTGAACTTCCCGCCACTTCGTCTTATTGCAAGTGAAACACCAGCAGTACAGTGCTAGCGACATAGGCGGCAGAAAAGTGCATCGAAGTGATGAAGTGCGAGCCTTACGAGTAAGAAGTCATGCAAGGTATACCACTTCTTACTCGCAAGGCTCTCACTTGATCACTTCGATGTCCTTTTCTGCCGCCTCGGCAAATGTCGCTAGCAGTGGGACGGAATTAATGTCCAGCACTTATTGTACTCCTAGAAGACCCACGCAAACACGAAGAAACTTTCGAGTGCCTGCACAACTCTATAGGGGCATGGGATGCAAAACGAGGTTCCGGACGGGGGGGTTTTCCCCCGGTCATGAAAAGCTGAGAGCAGAAGTGTTCCTCCGTCGGCGCCAGAGAGCCATCCAAAAGGCAATCTGGGCTCGGGTAGGCGACGATGGATGTGGCCCAGAGAAAAGAAGGACCCCCTCGCCTCGCACACCACAGCCAGCCTCCTCCTCCTCCAAAGAGTGAACTATCTCACCGGCGCCACTTGGCCTCCCATCCGACGTCGTCTCTATCATTTTCATTTTCTCCGCCATTTTTTGATGGGCGTGTGTATGTGTGCGCGTGTGGGCAGGCCCCATTTGGCACATGTAGCCCGCCTGGCAGCCTGGGACAAGGCCTTTTGCATGGCGACGCTATGTCCAGGCAGCAGCAGAAAAGCAAAAGGGCGTCCTTCCTCCTCTGCCTTTCCTTTTTTTTCTTTCAACACCAATTACGGGGAGGCGCCGACTCGGGGCCGGACCACACCTTGGCCCCAGCTATATGCTGGGATTGGGATGACAAGTGTGGCGGACAATGCACGTTGTCACCTGGGGATTTATAGGTGGCCTCCTACGGGGGGTCCCATTCCCATATAAATTCGTAGCCTATATTGTGCCGGACCTAACCGGACGACAATTCAGATCAGCGGGAGGTGATAAGGTATCTGATGGCCCCCATATAAATATTGATAAATAAGTGTGGTGGATATGAAAAATCTGTTGTTTCTGATGTCCAATGTCGGCCTTCAGTTGACATACTTTTATCGCAATCGCATGTGTTTTACACCCAGACACGTATGTGATGTCAGAAGCCTTTCTAAGGATGTGCAATTGTGCAAGTATAACGACTCGTGTTTATTATTTACTCTGCACAATTCTCAAGTCTCAGCTATACTTGTTGTTCAGACGTGACATAAACTATCACTGGGAACACTGCCAGTGATATCGTGTCATTCACACTAGCACGAGCAGCCGGCTATACAATCTTATACGAGATGGTGCACTGCGCGTTCACTCCAGCAACCAATTTAAACGGAATCAACAGCCATGACAGAATCAACAATTGCTGGAGTTGAACAATTTGTATCTTATACAAAAATTCTCTTGACGTCCTGCGCTATAGGAACTTCCAGGGACACAATTGGCAATTTCAGCACAATATGTTTCGTTTAATAAATCTGGCAGCAAAAGTCTCCTCCTCTCCCCTGCGAAAAATGAAATAACGTGTATAGAGCTAAAAAAAAATACATATAAAAAAAGAGGTGCCACGTTTCGGCCATATCAGACAAAAAGGGAGCTAGTTGGGTGGGGTGGTGGGTGGCCACCTCCCTCCCAAGATGACAAATGTTCTTCGCTGGAAGTCGGGCGAGAAGACGGCGCCGATCCAGATGTGAATGCAAGGGAAAGAAGGTTTTTGTGCAGAGAAGAAGTTAGGAGAGGGGGGGCCACCTCCCGACTCAGAAAAATCCTCACCACGTGTCTCTCTCTTTCTCTACCCCCAAAAACTTGCCAGCTGAGACAAGCGCCTTATTTGCTACATAAAAAGTGCGTGTGGCCCGTGCGTGTAATGGCCTGGTGACAATTTCTCGAATTCCACCCCCTGATGATTAAAAAAAGTCCGCGCAGCCTCCTCATAAGGAAGCTTTAGGAAAAAAATCGCATCGGGCCTGTCTATTATTCCCACCGCAAAAATTAGAGCAACTGCTCAAAATAACATCTAGCGCAAATCTAACCGCTACAAATAACAGCTCATGAATGTAACAGCGAATATAACTAATAGCATATAGCACAAATGTACAGCTGATACAATAGCCGCTAGAACAGATATAACTGCTACTATATAACAGCTAGTGCAAGTGCAACTGCTACAATAATTGCTAATACAAATGTAACTGCTACAATAATTGCTAATACAAATGTAACTGCTACAATAAACGCTAGTACAAATGTAACTGCTAAATATAATGGTTAGTTTACTGTAACTTCTACAGTAACAGTTAGTTTAATTGTAACTCCTACAGTAACAACTAGCATGAATTTAATTACTAAAAATAATAACAGCTACTACCAAGGTAACAGGTGCAATAACAGCTAGTAGACTACAAATATAGCTGCTGAAGATAACCGCTGGCACGAATGTAACTGCCAAAGATTACAGTAGTATAGCTCTTAAAATAACAGCTAGCACCAATGTATAGCTGCCAAAAGTAACAGCAGAAATGTAGCTCCTAAAATAACAGCTTAGAACTATCATGAATGTTACATCCATGATAGCTGTATGCTGTTATTTTAAGATATACCCATTCCTGCTAACTGGCCGGTACATTCAGAATGTACCGGCTAAAGGTACGGTAACAGCAGGAATGTAGAGTCTCCTAAAATAACAGCTTACAATGTAACTGCTACTGGTAACAGCTAATACAAGTAACTGCTACTGGTGACAGCTATTGTACAAATGTAACTGCTACTGATAACATCTAATACAAATAACTGCTACTGGTAACAGCTATAGTACAAATGTAACTGCTACTGGTAACAGCTAATGCAAGTAACTGCTACTGGTAATAGCTATAGTACAAATGTAACTGCTACTGGTAACAGCTAATGCAAGTAACTGCTACTGGTAACAGCTATAGTACAAATGTAACTGCTACTGGTAACATCTAATACAAATAACTGCTACTGGTAACAGCTATAGTACAAATGTAACTGCTACTGGTAACATCCAATACAAATAACTGCTACTGGTAACAGCTATAGTACAAATGTAACTGCTACTGGTAACAGCTAATGCAAGTAACTGCTACTGGTAATAGCTATAGTACAAATGTAACTGCTACTGGTAACAGCTACTACAAGTAACTGCTAAAGTGACAGCTATAGTACAAATGTAACTGCTAATGCTGATTTGAAGTTTCTGCCCGCCCCCGATGGGGCTAACGGAAGTCAGAGTCGTCTAGAGATAGATGGATAGATGTTGGGTGTCAAGAGCTACCGAGGGGCGTCCGAATCAAAGAGGCGCCGGAGAGTCGGCCCAAGGCGCCGGGGCCAATGAATGATCGCTCACGATCCTTCCTTCCACACCTGAGGGTCTCTCTCCCCCCTTCCCTCCCTCAGCCGCCTCATCATTCACCCCGATCAGAGTTGCTCCACAGGTAGCGCCGCATACTATGCTCATTAAAGTGCCCCCTCACTTGCACACCCCGTAGCAGCAAAAAAAGGAGAAAGAAAGAAACAAGGCCCCCACTATACGATTGCTAATGGAATTGCGGGAGAGTTACATAACGTCTTCATGAGCTGTTCAGACGGGAGCGGATCGGACTGAACCGGCCATGAATTCATATTATAGTAGACGCCTCCACTTGGAAGGAGTGACAAGTAGGGGAGACAACAATGCAGCGAGCGGGATGGTTAGGTCTTGGCGGTGTTTCTGGGAGGCGGCCAAGTTGGCGAGGCCATCAGGCAGGGGCAGCAGGGGGCAGGAAGGGGGCACAAGAGAGAGACAGGCCAAACAAGTAAAGTGCAGGCTCCTTTCCCCCCCTCAACCCCCTCTCCCCCTACTAGACTCTCTTCAACATCTGAGGAGTGGGGCGCCAGGATTTGCAGACACGCCTTTTACACTTGCCAGCCGACGCCTAGCTAGCCAGGAGAGCTGTCTCTTGCCCTCTCTCCCCACCATATCTCTCAACACATACACCACAGGACGGGCACAGCCTCGCACTCGCATTACACACCTTTTCACCAGGCCCTGACAAGGACCAACCACTCTGTACATTCTACGACGTATCCATGAAAAAATGCGCTGTACGTAACTCGGAGCCACGTTGGTGTATCTGTATGGCTTTAGGGTGACCGCACTGCTCCTTTTATAATGGGGTCAGTTCCGACTTTTGTCTGGCGGGTCAAAAACGGCTGGACCGGCGCCCAAATTTCACCGCGCGGCGCCTGAAGACCCGAGCCAATAAAGATATGCTGTCTGGAATGACACATGTTTATGCTCCACGTGCCCGGTTGGATACCGCAGTGTAAGGGATGAAAAAGGTAGGCTGGTTACGGGCTAACCAGGCGTTTCTAGCTTAGGGGCCAAAGCAAAAAGCCAGCACGAGAGAGAGAGAAAGGGCCCCCAGCAGCATGCTAGCTAGTAGAGAGGATCCTCCCGATTCCCAGTCACGCGCGCCTGGCGCCGCCAATGCTAATGACATCGTAAATATGACGCCCACGTGCGCGTAATGCTCACGTCCACTATCAGTGCCAACCACAGCGCCCCGTCACCGCAAAACCTTGCTCTTCCTCTTCACTAATGGCTTCATACGCTTCACCTCACACAGCATGTCGCACGGAACCCTAACTAATACTCCGAGCACAAAATATAAGCAGCTTACAATAATTATATGCCTCCGCTGTAATTTATCAGTGAGGCAATAGCAGGTTGAAGGTGCCCCTGGTTCTGTGTGTTGCGACGACAATATTCAAATGAATGAAACATGACCCGGCACACTTAGCAATACATCCAGACGTTATCGGGCCCGACGTGATTTATCGATGACCTCTTTTTCCAAGATGTAAAGCTTGCAATTAGTCATTCGACAATATACAAGCTCGCTGAATTGCTTCATCCAACAAACTTTGATCAAATTAGACATTACGACCACCGTCACATGCAGTAGCTGCTAACCTCCAGGGGACTACATGCACACAAAAAATAGGTAGCAACCCCTCCTCCTCCTCCTCCTCTATAAAAAAAATAATTTGGTATGTGGTGCTGCCGGCGTCCTTGGACATCCCCCTCCGACGAGGACCCCATGCACCTGCCAGCATACCACCAGAGAGTCAGGAGGAGGAGGAGGGAGGCCGGCAAGGCAGGCAACCAGTCCGCCTCTTCCGCCCAAAAATTACCCCTCTTCACAGTCCGGACAACCTGCCGCTTGTTACCATCGCGGCCCCTCTCGCCCCACCTCCCACACCAACTCATCACACCTCCAACACCCTATTCAAAATATTCCAAAAATAATCGGGTTTCTCCGTCCATGTAGCTAACAACAACAAATATAATAATAACCAATAAACAACAACTAATATATTAATAGCCAATAAACAACAACTAATATATTAATAGCCAATAAACAACAACTAATATATTAATAGCCAATAAACAACAACAAATATGGCAATCAATGCTGACTAATAACTACCATATAATAACGAGTAACCAATTAAACTAATAATAACTGAATAACAACTCATTTCACTAATTACAACACAACAACCAACGATTACTAAAATTAATCATCCATAACTAATGTTAATACAAATCGATATAACGAATAGATAATCAACTAATATAATTACAACAATCAATAAATAATACCTAATAACAGCTGATAATATAACCAACTAATATTATTTTTATTTCACTTTCCCTGTGCACCTTCAGGTATGTAACAACTAATATATAGGTAATAACTAACAACCAAAAATTAATAAAATATTAACTGATAATTAATGAATGATAACTATTATAATAATAACCCAATAACATTCTAACAAACAAATGTATAATCAAGCAACAACAACTGATATAATGATCAAACAATAACAACTAATATAATAATCAAACAATAACTAATATAATAATCAAACAATAACAACTAATATAATAACCAAACAATAACAAATATAATAATGAAACACTAACAACTAATATAATAATCAAACAATAACAACTAATATAATAACCAAACAATAACAAATATAATAATGAAACACTAACAACTAATATAATAATCAAACAATAACAACTAATATAATAATCAAACAATAGCAACTAATAAAAGCTAACAAAATAACTAATAACAAATTAATATTATAATAACAGCTAATATAACGAATAACCAACTACAGTTGACTCCGGATAAAACAGCCTCGGCTATAACATATTCTCGGTTATAGCAGACTGGAACGGCTGTGGTCCTGCCATACACAGCCATATATGGATTGTGTATAATCTGGCTATACCAGACCTTGGTTATAATTATAACTTACTGATTTCCGCGGTCCCTTGAAACCTGTTTATAACCGGATTCTACTGCAATTATAATAACTAACAACCAGCAATATTAATAATAAGTAATAATAATAATAATAATAATAATAATAATAATAATAATAATAATAATAATAATAATAATAATAATTTTTTGTCCATATTCAACCCTAATTTCGATCTTGTCCGTACATGTGTACAAAGAAACAGCCCGAGAGCCCTTCCGTTTTCTGGACAAAAAAAGAGGAGAAAGAAGTTAGCTCGTGCGAGACATCGGAAATCGCACGACCGTAAAACCTAGCTCGTCTTTTTGCGGTCAGGGCGCGTGATTTCCAGTCCAGCCGGTAGATGGCACGTCTGAAGATGACAATTAAGCGTGTGCGCAGGACTGTATAGAAAGAAAAAAAGAAGCTAGGAGGTGGATGCAACACACGGTATTCCCCGCCTGTTTGTCGCCGATAATACACGCTCGCGGCTATTCACGCCGGAGAAAGGAAAACTCTCGCCCACTCATCGCCATACTGGCTAGCTTCTCTTCTTTTCTTTCTTTTTTCTTTTTCATCATGTTATTTTTCCTGTAGAGCCAACCGCCTGAACTGGTTGGAGCAGCTCCCTGATGACCCGACCCCGATGAACTGTTTGCGCAACACGGACAAGTCAACCGCCTCATTACCCATTCGGCGCTTCCAAGGTGAACACCGCGGCACAGGTGCAATGACAAACATCGCAAAAATAGGCTTGTAAATACACCCACGCAATCTATGTTCCGAGAGAGAGAGAGGCTGCGATGCTGTGGACCAGCAGCCAGAGAGGCGGCCGCCTGGCGCCAACGTCAACTGCTAAGTAATTGCTCGGCGGAATGTGCCAAGCTTCCAGAAATGTATGAGCAACATGCCGCAACATCGCAGCTGGTCAGCGGAGGTCACGGTTTTGTCAACATCGGGGCCTTTAGTAATCCTATCCCAATAGAGCTGGGGTGGGCCATACGGATGAGGGAGGGAGGGAGGGAGTTATGCAACATGCGAGGAGCAGGTGGGCTGGAGGGACCTTGACAGGTGCAAAGGAAGTGGGTCATTGCATAGGACACACACACTCACAATATTCCTATAAGCGGCCAGGTGAGAAGAGGGCAGATCGAAGTGAGTCATATCTACTGGGCCCGCCTGCAAGTATACACTTAGCAATGCTCTTCCCGGTTGCATGTGTCTTCCAATAACATCCCAGCAGCTGGCTTTACCATGTTTGGAGGGTTGACAGGCACTGTCAATAATTTACCGCCGCTGCTGAAGTACCCTGATGAGTGCAAGGTGTCCCGTTTTTTTTCCCCCGGTCCCTTCCTGGCAAGTGGAGAAGGGTAATAATCGTAATGACAGGGCTGCGCTTTTCAGAAATTATTACACCTTCCTGTATTTTCAGAGAATTATTTGGCAATGATGGAACACCTTGCACCAGATGACGTCCAACAATTGCTCCACATCCACCGACTCTAATCTCTATACTGTATACATAAAGCAGTTTGTACTTGTACAGTATACATGTAGGTACTCAAATTGTTTTGGCCACTTTATCCTGGTCTTGAGGCAACCCTTCGCACACGCCTCACGTTGAGCAGGTGTGTGTGAAGGGTTGCTTCAAGACCAGGATAAAGTGGCCAAAACAATTTGAGCCCCATATATAGTACGACACAGCTACCTAACCCACTTCTAGACTGCTGGGAGTCCTGAAACTTGGCACACCGATGTTGTACGTGCCGCTGATTGAGGGAGAAAAAGTCCGAAAACTGCACCATTTAAAGTTTCTCATTTTAAAAAGTCTCATAGAACAGCTTAGTCTGTCCGTCCGCCTGCCTGTGGACAAATATCAGGGCCTAAACCGCTAGAGATAGAACGACAAACGGCTTTTGGATTCGGAGGACCCTAAATAATTTCATGGCCAACTTCCGGTTTTTCGGGTTCACTATATCCGCCAAGGTCAAATATACAGGCAGGTTACCAGCGTAAATTGAGTTAATTGGCAACGGGCAGTTAGACTGACTGTGAGACATCAATCAATGTCATTGTTTGATTAGAATGTCAATCGCATCGTGTCGTGTCGGGTTTGTCAGCATCAAATCTCGCTGACAAACGAGAAAAAGTCTACTCCAATCACGCTCGTGTAATTGGCCAATATTGTTCGAGTCTGTAAATGCCCAAATTTGTTGGATTTTAGGACTTGGCTAAATATACATTATGTGCAGGTTTTACAAACTTCTGTCATTTATCGTGCGAAGAACGGGGTCCCCTGCTATTCTATAGATTTAAACATGGCAGTCATAATCTTTAAAATGTGTCTGTTTGCACTTGTCCTAATGTAAAATTTGGCTTCTCCAGTGGTGGAGGTGTGGAGGTGTAATAAATCCGGATCTGGTGTGGTGGGTCCAGCAGTTTGAGCAGCGCATCCGTAATTCCCCGGGCGAGATTGGCTTCCTATTTGGGAGGAGGGGGGTCCGGGGGAGAATAAAAGGAAAAGGCGCAGTGGGCGTGGTTTTGTCGGGTGTGCGCACCTGATGTCGGTGCTACATTGCTATGGCACCCACCACCACCACCACCCCCAACAACCTTCCCCCTCAGGCAGGCAGACAGGGAACAACATTTGGGCCTTGGGCCCTCCACCACCTGCTACCCGTTACCCAACTCCCATCCGCAGCTGCCTCCTACAACTCAAATTAAGATCCGACACGTGCCCCATTTCCTATTCGCATCTTCCGCCTCGCACTTCCTGCCGGAATAAAACGCCATCCTGCCTTGCCACGACATTACTCCGGCACTTACATGCAAATTAGACAGGTCACGTTCATACTCTCTTCCCCGATTGGGCAGAGATATCAGCAAGCTTCCTGATTGGGGCATGATCCAACAAGCTCTTGGATTGGGCCACGACCAGGCAAGCTCTCTGATTGGGCCTCCAGCTTGCTTCCTGATTGGACCCACGCGCAAGCTCTCTGATTGGGCCATGATCCTCCAAACTCTGTGATTGGGCAGCGACTAAGCAAGCTCTCTGATTGGACCACGACTAAGCAAGCTGTCTGATTGGGCCTCCAGCATGCTTCCTGATTGGACCTCCAGCATGCTTCCTGATTGGACCCACGAGCAAGCTCTCTGATTGGGCCGCGACTAAGCAAGCTCTCTGACTTGACCACGACTAAGCAAGCTGTCTGATTGGGCCATGACTAATCAGACTGTCTGATTGGGCCTCCAGCATGCTTCCTGATTGGACCCACGAGCAAGCTCTCTGACTGGACCACGACTAATCATGCTTTCCGATTGGGCCATGACTAATCAGACTGTCTGATTGGTCTACGAATAGGCAAGCTCTCTGATTGCCTTGAGCAAGCTTTCTGATTGGGTCACGACCAGGCAAGCTCTCTGATTGGGCCTCCAGAATGCTTCCTGATTGGACCCACGAGCGGTGTTCTCTGATTGGGCTATGATCCTCCAAGCTCTCTGATTGGGCCTCGGGCACGCTTTCTGATTGGGCCATGACTAGGCAAGCTCTCTGATTGGGTCTCCAGAATGCTTCCTGATTGGCCGATACAGTCCTCGCTTTTGATTGGGTCTGCTGGTCAGGACAGTGCTGATTGGCTACATCTGCTAAAATCCGGGTTTCGTTAGGGGGAGTCTTAATTTATTCAGCAGTGTTGGAGGTGAGAGAGGTTTGCTGGGTTGGGGCTGGAGGCCTATACTGCAGTATAAGCTGGCAGAGTAGCTCCTTGGTAGTGACAGGCCATCCATCGCTCAGCCTCCCACCGCTGAAATATTCATCAGCCAAGGCAGCCAGCAGATGCTAAGCGGCTAATGACACGGGATGGAAGCTTACAAATTGATCTACCTACAAACTCCAACCCATGCCCTCTTTCCTCTTGTATTTACTGCCCCTGCTCCAAACTAGAAATAAACACCGCTCCGATTATTATTTGTAGCAGTTACTTTCAACTGCTACACTGCCGCATATTTATTAGTTCAGGCAGTTGGTTGGACGCTGCTTGTAATTGCAGATCCGATCGGAATGTGCGTTGAGGGAAGGCTGTTCACACCGGGGCCCACAAAGGCATACGTGACTTGAAATCAGGAGCCGATCGATTATCATCTTTATTGGCTCAAACCTACTAGTCCATCCCGCTTCTAATTTATTGCCATATAACCCGCAGGACAATCCCTACCAGTCCGTATACACTGAATAAAAGGTCAGGGATTCAATTCAAAATGCCTTTTCCTACGCTACCCCACCACCGTGGAGGAATATTTGCAGAGAAAATTCTCGCCTGGAAAGGTGCTAATTGGCATAATCGGATCCAAGTTGTTTTTCCCCCTGGATGCCAAAAGGGCCTCCCCCCCCCCGAAGGTGGCCTGGGCGATAAAGAGTCAAATCGGCAGGCCATCTTTTGGCAAATTGCCTTTCTTATCTCGAGGGGGGCCTTGTGCTCTTACGACGCCATGTGGGAACCTCATCCAGGCCAATAAAACCGAATAAAACTCCTCCCTTCCTGGCTTTACGGGGGCTCAATCATCATCCTTTGCTTCTCACCCTCCTAATGCTGCTACCTGCACACGAAAAAATATATGAAAAAAAAATCCATAACCTGACACGACCAGCGCATCTTATATTCGGCTAATATTTCTGAATTTAACTGTACAGTACATTCAGCACTCACCAGCACAATTTACAGGGGGGCGACTTCCCCTGAAATGGCCCGGAAAAAAAAACTATTGTTGACAAACTGGCCATCAGTTGGCTACACACAAACTCCGGCTGCAATTAACGGATTAAACTACACTGACCAAAGCCATTTTAAAAGGATGGCCCAGCTCAACTGTTGACCGGCCTGTGAACATTAACCGATTTCTGTTGCACTCATTTTAGTGATGCCAACACCACATGTTGATATGTACGTTTCAACTTGAGTGTTCAGAGTATACAATCGCCTGGAAAAATAAATTAAGCTGAAAAGTGTGTAATGAAACAGGTCGAATTAGCTTATTGGCATGCAATCAAGGATATGTAAATATTCGCAACAATTTTAGGCACAAGTTACGATATAGTTTGTTAGCACTTTTCACCTAGATATGCCTACACTGTAAACCGCAAAACATTAAAAGAGCATGGCTAGTGAGTCTCCCATGGAGCATCAATTTTTAATGCTCTAGTGATGCTTTTTTGTTGCTAAAGAGCATTAGAAGAGCATTAAAAATTGACGGTCCATGGAAGACTCACCAGTGACGATCTTTTAATGTTTTGCGGTTTACAGTGTAGTGTCCTATATGTACGACACTTGTAGTCACTGTGTTAGTTATTTGTCCATAAGAAAATATTTTAAAAAATGAACAAAAAGTAATTTCTGCATTTTCTCATAAAAGAGACTATGTATATTTAAAAAATTATTCAGACATATCTGGGTCAATGTTAGTATAGTGACTGTTGACTGAAATATAAAGGTATGATTCAATACTATTTTAGGCAAACTCTTTCTCAACGCTGTTGAAGTCAATTCCCAATATTTTGTAATGTTGCATCAGTATACCGGGTGTACTATCGGGTTCAAATACTTTTGGCCACTTTATCCTGGTCTTGAAGCAACCCTTCGCACAGACCCCACGTTAAGGAGGTGTGTGTGAAGGGTTGCTTCAAGACCAGGATAAAGTGGCCAAAAGTATTTGAACCCAATAGTGCCAGTGATTGTTGTGGGTTGCGCAGATGTACACCCTGCAAGGTGACTGGCACATCGCACAAGTACATCACATAGCACGGCCAGCGTTACATGTCGTCGGGTAGCAGTTGGGACTATACCATCTAATAAGTACAGGAATCAATAAATTCAACTTGACAAATAATTCAAACAAATTCAGTTCTAGTATCTACTTTGCCAAGTTTTAATTCCAAGGTACACTAACAATGTTTTAAAAAATGAGATGTCTCTAAAAAAAGGACTGTACATAATTAAACATTTTGGGCAATTCTGACGTTTTACCTTGTGGAAATGCGGCTTCTTTCTCTAACTTACACAGGATTGTGTTTTTTTCTCTCGTTTATTTATTTTTTGGTTCTTTTTTTTTTAAGGTTGACAAACTGTAAATGTAACTCCAGCTGCGGTTATCAGTATCAAGAATAAATGAGAGCAATGGGTGGATAACCTAGCTGTTTCCCCCAACATTTTTTTTTTTTGGTCAAAAAAAAACAACTTATTGTTTGGTTGCAAATATGGAGTCTTGCAGTTTTTCTTCGCACTGGCACATTTACAGGTAAAACATGCAAAATAATCCTTTTCCTCCCCGCCACACGGTATCCGTTTTCAAACCTACATTTTATTTAAATGTCTTATAATTTTTATACATTTGCATTCCTATCCAGTCACATTTTGGCAGAAACAATTGAAAATTGGGGAAATGTGAGCGTAGGAATTAGGTAAAATCCACCCATACTCAAAACGATCATTCACAGTGCACAAAAAAATAACAATCATTTTTTCTTTTTTTTTTTTTTGGTTGAGCTAATTCGAATCACAATGGTAAGTCCGAGGAGATACCTTTGTGAAAAGGGGGAAGATATTTTCGTTTCACACTCTCTCTCTCTCTCGCTCGCTTTCATTTTTTATTTTTTTTTGTTTCCTTCCTTTTTTTTTTTAAATTCCTTCTCTGGTTGGGACGTTCGAAAGCTCTCGTGGAGAGAAAATTATATTTGGCCATCCTGGGCGGTGCTCTGCTAAAACCAATCTTATGCAAGAAAACAAGTTTAATAAATAAATAAATAAATAACAATGTGTCACAGGCCAGGCTCTTGCTGGCAGCTAAAGGGTCCCTACAGGGCTACACAAAATAACGTAATAATAATAAATAAAGAAATAAAGAAACCTACTTCACTCTAGTAGTCTTGGTTTTGGCAAAAATCTGGGCCTGGACCAAGGAGCTAGTGTACCTGACTCGTCTTCTTCTAAAGAATACAATTTGTACACTCTACACTGGTCAACGGAAGAACGAACTTTGTCTGAACCAACAAATACTAGTCGCACTTGCCAAGAAGGGCAAATGAACAATTTAGCAGATGGGCGCTAATAATTTACAACAAAAATAACTGTGGAGAGCACATTCGACATGACAAGGAACGTTCTTCGTGTGTTCTTTACGGACCAAATCTTATAATTACAAGTGAGCCGAAAAATGAGTTGCTTAGCACTTTGCGGATGCCAATGTTAAAAGCACGAACCTTTAAAAATTAATATTGTACATTTGGCTTAGATTTGCAGTCACCTAACCTATTCACGTTATTCCCATCACGGTCCAAACAAGCGCATTTCCCAAAAATTTCAAAGCAAAATAGCCCATTTTATATATGAACGATGACAAATGTTTATTACAAATCGTTATAATTACAAATTTACGTCCCTGACAACTCTTTGCATAATTTGAAATATTCTAGAGGCAGACAGATTGAATTTCGTCCAATCTCACGGCCATATGCCATACAATCCAACCTCCTGATACTGGGCCACGGCATGCATGTGTGCATGCACTTCATACGGAGAATGACTTACAACATAAGGAAAGCCACGATCCAGGCACCAGGAGGATTTGCATGTTTATCTTCACCAAAATCTACCGTCAACTGGTAGTGATCATTGTACATTGTCACGGGTCAACTCATTGGCAGCAACAAGGTACTATGCGGAATAATAACTTGAGGGAGGAGGAAATATGGACAACTTGCTTGGTTCGTAAGAAACACTTTTTGTGCTGACCCCCCCCCCCCCCCCCCCAAAAAAAAGACCTTAAGTCTTTCTCTTATTTCTCTTCAAAAGATGTGCTCCGAGAGTCCTTCCCTCACTTTTTCCACACAAAAAAATAACATTAATAATAAAAGGGGGGGGAAATATCAGAAAAAGTGAGGAAGGCTGGAAGCCACAGTAAGACGGCTTGAGAGGCTTGAGGTCCAAATGAGACTTGCTAGATGGGGATGTGGAGAGGGGGATGCACACATTCAGTAGCGCCTTTTTTTTTTTTGGTTTGTTTAATTAGTCTTTTTAAATCAGTTTTGCGTCATCACAAACAATATTCCACCTTACTGTGCCAAACCTGCCAGAAATACTGGTGCACCATGTCTATTCCCTATTATTATTTATTATTTATTATTATTATTATTTTTTAGCTGTTTAGTACCACACAAACATGCCAATTTTTTTCTTGTTTCTCTGCCAGAGCACAAATGACTGGGGGGGGGGGGGGTAAACTGCACTGCAAAGCATCAAGAGGTGTCACTTTTTATGTGTCAGTATTGCACAAATCCTCAGGTGTCGCACCTGTGCAAAAAAAAAATCGCTCTTATTTTTTTTTTGTTCCTTGAAAAAATCGTTCAGTTGTCTCTAAAATCACTTGAAACATTAGAGGACGTTTAAACAACAAAGTTTTTTTTTTTTTTTGGTTTCCTTTCCACAAGGAATATATATATATATAATATGTATATATACTACAGTCTGATAAATAAATACATCCATATAATTGTGTTGGAGTATCTCTGGGAGCCAGACATAATCCATCAAACTCCAACAGATTCTTTTTTTGTCATTCTTTAAAATCCATTTTTTTGTTTTTTTTAAATACCTGCCGGGGAGAACACGAACCCCAAGTAATGGCTCACTCCATTAACTAGATCCTACCACACATCACAATACAATATTTATTTATTACAAGTGGACAGGATTCAGGACTCTTTCTACAAGAGGTATATTAGACTCTTTTTTTTCCCTTTTCTTCCTTTGCAATGGATAAGTTAGTTAATTTTTTAATTGGGGAGGGATAGTTCAAAACTTGTTCAGGTAGCTCTGGTTTGGGGAAAAAATTCCAGACGACTGAAAAAATTATTGGAAGGTGAGACGTCGAGAAATTCGTTAGTTAATGGTTGCAATTATTCACTTAAAAAAAAGTATGACTGTTAATTGTGTGTGTATTTTTTTAAAACCAATTCGAAATTAATGTGCCCTTTGTTTATTTTTTTGTCAACATGAGAAATGCCAACTTGTAAACTCACTTGAAATGAGAATAAATAGTGTACAATAAGAGGCCGTTACGACCTAAAAAATGTCTACATATCTTGTATGATACAACACAATATAAAACAAAGGTGAATAATTTATAATGAACAAACCTAATATTATTGCAAAACATGCCCAATAATACTAACAAAGGAAAAAAAAAATAGCTGCAATTTAGACGTAAAAGAACAGTTTCTCTCTTCAAAAAAAAAAAACAAAAAAACTCTTGTAATATTGCCAACCACTTTCCTTCCTATTTTTTTATAGCTGCAGAAAATGTAAGATTTGGACAGGTGATTTGTTGGGGGGGAGGAAAAGAGAAGTTTGAAATAATAATAAAAAATACCATGAAAGAATCTCTATCACTTAAAACATTGAGTCAGTTCAAGAAAAATCCCTGCCCATGCAAAGGATTTTCACACTTCTGGATTCAATCTTCCGTTGTTTTTTTTGAAAACTCACTTTGACTTGGTGGCAGACCTCTTTCTGAAGAGTGGATTGTCGCCTCTCCCCCCCCAATTCAAATCCAGGTTTTCCAACAACGAGAGGCATAGTGAATGATTTTTTAAAAAAATAAACCGCACCAATAACAGGATAATGTCAACGTAACAAGGGTCTTAAGTACATAAGTGTAGGCCGGTCACGATAGTTTTATTCAAGCAATTGTTAAGGTTTCTTCAAGATTTCAAAATTCCGTCACAATTGCAGCGAAATTGGTCCATTACGCAAACAAATTTTCCGATACATCACGGGTCGAACTTTTAAATATATTTTGTGTCCCGATGCAAAGTTCTGCAAACTTTCATCTGGAGTGCAAATTACTTCCTCGGAGGGCTTAAATTTTAATTACTGAGTTCAGCCATATTAAAAGGAGTGCAAAGGTTGCACTCCAATGCTCAGTTTGGAGTGAAGATGATAATTTGGCACTTTTGCATCCGAATATTTGGACTCCTGACATACGGAACATAAACAGACTGAAAATCGCGCCCGAATGAAAGAGTCACGCGTCGGATAACAATCAATCCAAGGTTAATTATTAAGGAGAGATTTTAAGACGAGTAAATCCATATGCCTCTCTATAGTTTTCAACCTGGCATTTTTTTGAAAGGGTTTTGTTACAATTCCACCAATCCATACTTGGGGTTTATTTTTTTGACATGTGACATAAACACACATTCACACGCGCTCACTCCCACTCCTGACATTGCACCGCTATAATGGCCTCTTTTCTTAGGGGTGTTTACTTCAGTCTTATGTGACTTGAAAATTTGCCTCTTTTTTTTTTTTCTCCTTCCAATAATTTTACAAGCTCTACAGTTTGAAGTATTATTTTCTTTATACATCTGCTCATGAAATCTGTTATCTGCGATAAAACTTTTTTGTGTGGAAAGTCTTGATTTCCCACACGGATAATTGAACTTTTGTACTTTGAAGTCCAAATGTTTAAGTTAATATTCTTGCCTAATTGACTTCCCCTTTGCAACAAGTCAACTCAAATCCACACTTGTGTTTCACGTTAGTGGACGTTTGGCCTCTTTCTTACAGTTTTGCTTCTTCAGATGACTTTTGAATCTTTATGGATGGTATAAAATACTAGCTAAAATCTGACTAGGCTCCATCCAACTTGGTACTAAAAAACTTGGAACTGGCAATTAATAGATTATGATTCCCACTTGCAAAAAACAAAGCGATATTAAAATGTACATTTTTTTTTCTTTTCTTGGAAATGCCTCTGTGGTTGATGCTTGCTTAGGTCTCCTAATATCGACCTACTTACTGGAGAGAGAAAAAATACAACTCTCACAGCTTCAAAAAGCATTTTGCAGATTTTTCTTCAAATTCTGCCTAAGGAGGGAGGTAACATGAGGCACTCCTTGAAGATACACTTTTCTGAGCAAATTCGAGTATATTATAACTGGTTGTCCCATGGGTGTCCATGCCTTGGAGATAATAACTACTGCTTTTGCTACAGTCTATGTCACGCGGTGTACTAAGCAATACGAGACTGCAATTCAAAAAAAAAATATTTAATTAACTTTTCCAAGCAATCCCAAGAAACTCATTGCAAAGGGGGTTTCAATTATCACCGTGCTTGATTATCTCGTAACCATTTTTTTTTTTTTTTGTGAAGATGAAACTTTAAAAAAATTCTCCGCCCCCAAAGAACTGCCTTTTAGTACGGTACACCATACACAAGCAAATCTCTCACGCAAATCCTCCCCTCCTCACGCACACACTCTCGTGATTGAGAGATAATTCTTCCCCCCACCCCACACCCCCCCCTAAAAAGAACTGCACAGCAATAATTACAATAATCAGGATTAATAACTAACAGTCGATTGAGTCCACACCAATCAAGGTGGCTCCACACAGGGGCAAAACCAAAAAAGACTCGACCCCTTGCCACCACCACCTCCACATGGGGAGGAGGGGAGAAAAAAAAAAAGTGGCTCACTAATCACACTCCAGCGCACAATGGCTCACCAACCCGAAACAAAACAGACACTCTCTACCGCCTGGAAGCCGCCGCTGCCGCAGCTGCAACCACGGCCCTCTGGCTGGACGGCTGGGGTGGCTGTGGAGGGTTAGCCTGAGGCGGCGGCTGGGCTGGCTGGCTCGCCTGCTGGGCTGGTTGAGTCGGCTGCTGCGCCGGCTGCTGGGGCTGAGGCTGGGCCTGTGCATCCACCAGGTCTTCCTCATCATCATTTGGCTGGGTGGCAAGAGGGGGCGGGGGGCGGGAGTGCTGCAGGGGGCCGACAGTGTTGTGGGTCAACTCATACTCCATCACCTCCTGGTAGATCAGGTCCTTCCACTGCTCCACTGTGTGCTCACGCTCGTCCACAGAGTGGTCGTACGGGCCAGGCGCTGGCTGGAAATTGCGCGCCGGCGACTGAGCATCACCAACACACCCCGCCCGAATAATGCGGTGGAACCCGTTAATCAAAAGAGTACGTGTTTTTTCTCACTTAGGGTAATTTATAGCAGGAGGTTGAAATTTAGCATGCAATGGACTTTCAGAGGGGGAAATTGAAATGGGAGTTAAATGTAACTAGGATTTTACAGTGAAATTTCTGCAAGAAACCTACACGTTAGTAGGTTGGGAAAATATGTAACCAGACAAGCAAATCATACTTTTTGTGACTTGAAATTTGTCCACTATAACTGACGGGAACTCTGTCTACTGTCACGAGTGAGATTCAAAAACCCATGCTCCTAAATTTTCAATCCGATTGACAATATTAGGTTAACATTTAGGACTACTACCCAAAAACCCAGCTGAAATGATAGCTATGCATCATAAATACCCTCCCACAATGAAGTCCCAAGCTATTTTTTATGTTGTCGAGAATGAACATACACTGTACTCTCGAGTCTCGATTATCCGTACGTTGCGGATTATCCGTGAATCGCCACATCAAAGGAAACTAAATAACGGTCAGAAAAAATGTCAATATGTCTTACAAACAAAGAAATATACCATATCATACTCTTTCCAGAAGACAAACTAAAAATGTGTGGGAAGTTTCATTATTTTGATTAAATCATATTTAAATCAGTGTACAGTACGCACAGTAGTTCATTTAAAACCTTTGAACATCTCACTTTTACATTGTCTAGATTTCTAGAACCATTTCCCGATTATCAGTGTTTTCCAATTATCCGGCCCCACCCGTGCAGCAATTAGCCCGGATAATTGGAAGTACAGTGTATATTCAACTTCCCTAGCAGACACTCAGTATTCATCAAAATAACCGAAGCAGTGGTGGCGGAGGGGATATGGTGTCCGACTGCTAATCGGGAGGTCCTGGGTTCGAATCCCGGTGGCCGCCGACCCTGACCGTGGTTTTCTGTGGTTTCCCATGGTCTCACCAGGAAAATTCTGGGGTCGTGTCCGTAATTATAGGCCACAGCCGCTTCCTTCCGTCCCTATCCCATCCCCATATACGAGAAGTAAAAAACGAAAGCAAGAGTTCCAGACAAAAAAAAATTGTGGTATCCCACCCCCCTAAGAGGGCCCATGGCTCTAGCACGGGGTACAAATTATTATTATTAATTATTATTTTTATAGTATTCATCAAAATATCATATCTTCATTGTTTAGCAGTTTAGATCACAAAAATTCCACTGTAATTGGAGCAAATTGAAAATACACATGGACTGGAAAATGAGATGGATTACTCCTCACAAAATGGACTGGAAACAGAGTTAAGGTCAACACTGAATAATTGATTTACAAATGGTCATTGTAAATGCAGAATCTGCTATGTACGAGGAATTAGCATGTAAAGACACAGAAAAATAAAAAGCTTTCGACCTACACATTGGTGCATGAACAGCCGGACCATGTTTGAGGCGTTTTAAATAAATTGAGCCAATAGTGGACGTCCAACCACATGGCCATGGTCTCCCTACTACAATGACATATATGCAAGACCTGATCCCACTCCCACAATGTATTCCAAAAGTGGCTCAAATCTACACATAGCAGCTTGCGCATTTACAACAAAAAGTTCCACAAACAGGAATGAATTGCACATAAAAAGGTAGGTCAACACAATTCATTTAAAGAGGGATGGTAAATGAGTAACACAAAAAGAAAAACACATAGACACATTTGGCAATAATAATAATTTGAAAAATGGGAAATCCAAAGGCTTTTTTTCAAGACCCTGCTTGGAAACCAACCCCCGTAAGACATGTGCAACAGCAATATCTAGATAAGTAAAAGCATGAGGTGCCAAAAAGCAAAAAGGGCATCTTCATTTAAAAGAAAATTAAGTACCACAGACATAAAAAGAAAATGTGCCACAAGCACGGGCAAGAGTGATGTGCCACTCTGGGCAACACCCTAGATCCGCGAGTGATATGTTACAAAAAAAAAAAAACTTTTCTTGCGGCCATTTAAAAAAATATTTGTTACAACCCTGGCAGGTTTAGTTATTAACGGATTCTACCGCATTAATTCCACAACTATTTTGTGACTACTGGAAGCTGTAATTTCACACTCTTTCTAGATCTATGGAATATTCCATTTATTGCAATCACTCACAAATGCCATACCACACCGGAGGTGAAGTACCAGAGAAGGTACAGAATTATTTTTAAAACCATACAACAATACGGTCCAAAACTGACGTTAGTGAATAACGTTGAAAAATTATAGCCATCCCCATGCACCAAAAATTGCAGCCACAGCCAAAAAACATTGAACATGGAAGAAACATGTCACACACACTCATGTAGTCACAGCTTTAAAAAAACAATTCACATTGCATTCAGCGGAACACATTGTCATGGCACTCGCACAACTAGAAAAAAGCAGAAAAGCACCTCTTGTGGCTTCTCATTCATGCGACTGACGTTAGCAAAATGAAGCTGGAAGAAGCCATCACACCACCTTGCCACCACCGACATAAAAAATAAAATTAAAAAATGCCAGTGCAAATCAAGACCTGACACAAAAAGCACATATTAAAACAAAAACCATTGCCCATGCGAACTTCCACAAAGTAAAGAACATAAGAATTGCAATATCAAAAAAAGTAAATGTACAATTACTATCTAGGTGACTCACCGCATGAACTTCGGTCTCGTCGTACCAAACGTTGATGTACGGGTGCATCAGAGCATCATCCACAGATATCCTCTTCTCTGGGTCTATCACCAGCATTCTTGAGAGAAGATCTCGCGCTTGGCTTGCTGTGGAAGCGAAAAAAATAAGAGCGAAAAATTGGAGGAACCTATCCAAGCCCAAGGAAGAAATGTGGCAGTGGGTTAAAAAGTGATATCTACAAGACTGTTTATCAGCAGAGGAAAATCAAAGAGGTGAGTGCAAATGTCGGCGATTCAACAGTCAATGCCTATTGTTACTGCATCTATTTTGCCGACTATAGAAGGAACTGCCGATGGTGGGAGTGCTTTGTTCAAGTAGCTTCGCCTTTATGTTCCGAGGTAATTTTAGCATACGTAAAATACTTACAAATGCCAATTTATGCCTGCACACCACACTCAGCATGCTGGTATAACAAGATGCGTAGTTTCAAAAAAATCTGTTGCCTTCGATTTTAGGAGTATGCCGCAATATATGCACGAAACTTTCAATATCGCATTTTCAGATCAACATTGCAAACTACTCAATTCATTAGATTTTTAAAACACCGGAAAAAAACACGACAGAATTTTCTCGTCATACTTTTTGCAAAGCACTCCCTTGGTAAGTCTAGGGCAGCCTCATACTGTCTGTTAATTAATGCATTAGAGCATGCTTTTAGCCGAGAAGAAAAGCAGCAAGTTCCCCAGCAGCATAATAGTTAGTAAACTACCCTAATTTCTCATTGCCATTAGCAGGGGTTCAAATAAATCCGCTTCACCCCACCAAAAAAAACAACCAAAAAACTTACTAAGGTGTCAGTGGGCTTGTTTATAATAATTTTAAAAAATTAAAAAAGAGGAAGCCAGCATGCAAACTATTAAACATAGGGTATCAAAAGTTGGGAAGGTTAAGTGACACTTGTTAACATGTGGGTTTTAAAAAAACAAGGAAAAATTTTTTACCAGACATCTGTGCACTACAAAGTTTTGTAAAAAATTCCTGATGAAGGTTGTTGGGCACTTATATAAATCCCCTTCTTCCTGCTCATTTTCTCGATATCTTTCTTTAAAAAATCAGCCACGAAAACTTCCAACGAATCCCTGGACTGACGCTTTTAAAACACCAACAATTGGCGTAACAAAAAGAAAAATCAAATATGGAAACGAAAAAAACAAATTAATGGTGAACAGCGCAAAAATTTTCCCTGCAAGTACTGGTATTCCGGCAATAAGAATGGCAAACAAAAAGTTATTAAATTGATTCCCCTTCTGCTCCCACCCTTGATTTGCAGCAAATGCTCTCGGTTTTCATTTTCTACCAAAGTGGCCCTCACCTTTCATCTTGGAATAGTTGGCCCCACCTTTCAACTTGTTATGCTCTGAAGAGTCTGAGGGGAAGAGCACATCTGGGAAGAGTCGCTCGAAGGGGTAGCCCGGGTAGCGGGGACGGTTCTCCACATAATTCCTCACCGTTGGCTGAAGACGCTTCATGAAGTCCTGTGACGGCGTTCCAAGTTGTTCTTCAAGGGGTCCCCAGGAACAAAGTTAAGAGGATGATTAGTCACACTATTAGTCAACGCTCGATCTGGAAGAATCATGCATACCGATGATCTTGTTCCATTGGTCAATGTGGTCCGTCCCAGGAAAGAGAACCCCGCCGCGGATCATCTCTCCCATGATGCACCCCACTGACCAGATGTCCACATTCTCTTTGTATCCCATGCCAAGGATGACCTCTGGTGCCCTGTAGTACCTCGTTACCACATATGGGGTCATCATAAAGGTCGTCCCAGCTGTGCGGGCCAGCCCAAAGTCAAGGATCTTCAAGGTGCAGTCAGACTTCACCACTATGTTACTTGGCTTCAGGTCCTACATAAAAAAAAAAAGCAAGAGGTGACTTTTCTGGCCAAAATAATGACAATAGGGCACTAATTTTCTGACCTGTTTGAAGAGGTCACTTACCCTGTGGATAATACCAGCAGAATGCAAGTGCTTGATGCCGCAGAGCATCTGGTATAGCAGGTAGGACATCCTTTCATGGTCCAAGTCCATCTGTATGACTTGGCACAGGTTCGCATCCATCAGCTCCATTACAAGGTACACATCCTGGAACTCTTCTAGAGATTTCTGTGGCGTGAAGGCGTTCAAAAGACCAATGATCTACATGTGGGAGAACAAAAAAAAAAGTTAAGGTCAGAATGTACATCACACATTTTGATCGTGACGCTGCAAACAACAACTCACGTTTTTGTGATTAACTAGCTTCATCAGCTTGAATTCACGGTAAGCTCGCTTGGCATGCGTGACATTCTGGAACGGACGACTCAGCTTCTTTATGGCCACGTTCTGCTGCGTGACCGAGTCATAGGCAGCACTTTTGTAAGAAAAAAGCCAAAATTAGTTACCTGTCACTGATACACGAGTAATAATGATGATAATAATCAACACCATCACCAACAGCTTTAACAGCTTTCCACTTATTGTTAGTTTAGAAATCCCTTCAACACAGACTCATTACTCTCACTTATTTAATTGTAATTGTCAACATCATCATACTTTTTAACATCCTTCACTTCTAAATTGACAGTAAAGGAAGATGCGATGACCTACATTTGAGTACTTTCCTGGCATTCACGTACAGGATTTTAAAGGAGCCAAGATTGACCATGTCAGGAATTGAACCCTGGACTACCAATGATGATGAATTGAGCCGTAACTATTAATTGACATCAGTGGCCCGAGTTTGAAAGCCACATGGCCACTCCAGCGTGAAACTACTAAGGCGAGCCAAAAACACAAATTTGCACATCCAAATGACCGAAATTTCGGAGTACCGGTAGTGCGGTTCCTCATTTGCTAAATTTAACGAGCTGAGGAAACCATCCTGATTATGTTGTCCAATTAGGATTTGGTATGTGCTAGAACATTTTATGGGGGTGCACTGTTATCATACCACAAATTCCACAAACGAAGCTCTTGACTGTAGTTTACTGCACAATGGAACAGGGTCAGTGATTTTCCGGTTTGTTGTCTCCCCCCCCCCCNCCCCCCCCCCCCTCCATCCTATCCATTGTGCCTGGTTTGAAATCCAGGGAGTGAATTACATGGGTAAATACATTGCCGGATATTTTTCAGGGCAGACTTCCAAAGGGTTTCGCTTCATGTCGCTTTCCTGTTACTTCGATAGACTCCGCACAGGCCTGTTCCCACAACAATACAATGCGGATCCATGATCAAAAGCCAATTTTTCTGAACCAACATAATGGGCACTGTGCTTTTGTCTGTTCCTTGCCGCTTTTAATTAGGCTCCGAAGTTGTAGCCATGCGACACTATAGCTATTAAACCCAAGTTTTAGCGCCGGGCTGCAACAGAAGGAGCCGCAGTAAACTGCACTTACCACACGATTCCTTGTGCTCCGGATCCTATGGGCTTGAGGTTTTGGTACCGCTTTAATATGGTGAACTTGGTGTCACCAACCTCCACTGTGTAAAACATGGAGGCGAGCTTTGATGACATTTTAGAAGGACTAGGCCGGGGATTTAGGAAAGGCATGCGGAGGAGAAAGAAGGGGACTTGGCTGGAGGCAAAGGGAACACAGAAAACGGCTGGAGAGTCGGGACTATCCAGTGGCTGCGGCTACCATTATCCTTGGGGTCTGCAAAGAAAGAGAGAGAGAAAAAAAATCAGATTCCACTTTAACTACCCATTCATACCCATCCATAAACGTTTGCCTAAGAATTTGCGGTACCAGACTCCACCTTTTTTTTTTTTTTCCTCTGGTCTGGAATAAATAAGTGGGCTGGCTGTCATTGAAGTCTGGCTGGCTCGACGGCAAGAACGCCAAACGTGTCCGGAATGAAAACAAGACTACACGTGACGTCCACCTGTCCTATTATTGTCCCAACGTCTCCAGATACAAGTATGTCCCAAAAAGCAAGTTCAGGCATAACCACCTGAATTTTATACCATCTGTTGACGCCACTGCGAAAACATGGCTTCGAGGGTCTAACAACCTACATTGGTTGCTAATGAGAAATGCCAGCAACTCATTAAAGGAAGAAAAGCGTACCCCCACCATCCCGCTCGCAATATTAGGGGGAGTCCACTTGCAGCTTAATTAGGCCGAGAGCAGGGCACGTGGCGAGATATAAAATCTTTTGGAGAAATACTGCGCCCGTTCGTGTTTTTTCCCCCCCGCAGCGATGCATCAACACTATCGTAATAGACTCGGACTTTCATGGGGCTATTTAGTAGGAGACGTCGATTGGAAGACGGAAACAGCGAGGAAAAATATATCAGGCGATTCACACCAACTACATCTTTCTCCTAATACGCTTATTCTCTCCGTCGGATGTTTGTCCGAACTGATAGTATCGCTATCTCTCGTACGGTGGCAGGAATGTGCAGAGGAAATATGCGCCATCTATCCGCGAAGAATAGTACTACGTGGAAAATCGGCGGGTCATCCCATTAAAGTTGTTTGATTGTCACTGTCATAAGTTTTGCCCAATTTTGGCAACGGGTTCGCTAGTAACTGTAGAAATGCCTTTAAAGTATACTGTGCAGAGAGCACTGGATACAAAAATAAATCCGGGATTCAAATTATGGGCAACCAATATCCTACTTTTTTAAAAAAAAAAAAAAATGATGTAATGCCCAAACTGACCGCACGGAAAAAATTGAAAAAAAGGAGATCTAATTGCGCTTAGTGTTGTATACCATTTAATATTATGCATTCCGGTGGCCACCAGCTTAAACCCGTGTTTCAGCTGCATCGGCTGCTGAATTATTTATGACAGTGACCCCAAAAACTGGGCTAAAAATTTCGTCCGGCGCGCGCACACACACACACACACACCCAAACTTCAGAGCGATACCAACTTTTGCCAGCCACAATGTGCTCGTTTTGTATGTTTTGGCACTGTTACTATGTGAAAAATTCGCAAACAAAATAAGTCCTTAGTGAAGTTATAAATTAACCTGGACTAGACTGCAGCGAGGGGAGGGGAAAAAATACCTCGTTTTTTTTATACCTCTGGCGAATCAATAGGTGCCTAATTTAGCAGTACAATCAGAAGTACTGTTTGCACGAGTCAACCATGCATAAAACACGGTCGATATTTCAGATTTATCGCTATTTTATTTGTGTATAGGGTGCTCCAATATGAGACGCACCTGGTTCGTTAAAACAGCAAACGAGCTATTAAATATTGGCAAACAAGCAGTAAAAAAAAAATGCGTGCAGAATCGACTCACAAAGAGACACCAACACAAGACTCAGTACAAGAACTTTCAATAACTTTTTTACTTCAGCTTGTATGGAAATGCAATTCAGTCGATTGAACAATGCTCGAATCTAAAAGTTGGACGCCACAAAAATTTCGCACAAAAATTCAGAAAGTTCATGGGGCCTTTCTGCGACCATTGTAAACCGGAAAAAAAACAGAAACTGTCAAGCCCAGATTTTCGCAACTCAGAGAATACAGTACAGAGTCAGCGACTAATTATCTTCCATGTAACAACCTGCACTACAGGCTAATTGTATATGAATGCAACTAAGCACAAACTGAGCCTCAATTTCCATTAACTTTCTTTCACACGCCAGGCCATAAAAATGATTTAGTGTTACTTGGACCTCTCTTTTAGTTAACTCGACGCTGAAAGGCCATATTGTGTCGGTAAGACGAAACTTGGACATCTTCCCCACTTGTTTCAGCCATAATATTGACTGGAGCCTTCCAAGTCCCCCCCATCCCCGTTTTGGGCCAGTTGTAGGGGGGAAAAGGACCAATAGTGAGGGTCCATCCCGCACTTGGATCCACATCAAAACCAACACGCGGTGGGGGCGGGAAACATCCTTTTCAACAAAGCACCAGAGGAAGAAAAATGTTTGAAAAGCTCACTGCCACCCTCTCTCCCTTGCCTATTTCTCCCCCCTATATCCATTACACCTCCACCCCCCAACCCTCCCAACTCTACACACCCCACCCTCAGGACAGGATCGATGCAACCATCTAGTACAGCTTTATACTGGTAGTGGTGGTATATAGGGAGGGAGAGAAAGGCTCGTGCAGAATATATCCTACGAGCTCATGAAACTTCATCCTGCGGAATATTTCCCACTCAAACGCTGCGAAATTACACTCCCACCAACAAGTCTGTTGCCAAAACACACACACAAAAAGTGTGACTGTATGGAACCATCCTGCACTACACGATACAAAAAAAGGGCTCTAACAACCTGGAGGAGTCTACAGAAAAGGTTATTTGCATTTTATGAAAAATACGAGCAGAGGCAGTGCATGGCTACGCCATCTGTTGCGCGCAGCAGGAACTTGTCGCCAGCGCCATCCGGTGGCGAATACGGGAACATCCAAACTCGAAAATCATAAATTGGAGGGTCTTGGTTGAAAATGTGGGGCTTTCGGACTTCCCCCTCAATCACTATCCGGCCTATACTCTGAGTGTCCCAAGTTTCAGCCCTGTCATTAGCCTGGAAGTGTGTTAGGTAGCTCGGACAAACATACAAACTTTCCCTTTTATACAATTGACTCCGGATGTAACAGACTTCCAGGGACCGCGGAAAAGTCTGCTGTACCCGGAAAAGTATGATTTTGAGTAACTTTATAATAATAATAATAATAATAATAATAATAATAATAATAATAATAATAATAATAATAATAATAATAATAATAATAATAGGGTGTAGGCGTACCCCTATCGGGGTTTTGCCGGACCTTTATTATTAAACATCACCTACAACTGGTTCCTATTTGTATAGCGCCCGGGCCCACGGGCAGGAAGGGATGACAGGAGGGCATGTGCAAGTGCAGTGCCTTGTCCGCATGTGGTCGTTTTGTGAGCTCCCCCGGGTGGATTAGTCTGTGGATATTCCACCCGAGACGAAGTCAGTGACGACACTTTACTCTGCACGAGATGAAGGGGGTGTCCCCGGGCCGGGATCGAACCCGGGACCTTAACATCCGTGGGCGCGAACGTTACCGTTGCGCCACTTCGCCTCCCCCCCCCCCCTTTTTATTGAGTAACTTAGATCAGTGGCAGATGCGAAAATCACCCCCCTCGCGTGACTACTGGGTCAGAGTTACGGCGACCAGACCATAAAGGCTCTACGCCCCAAAAAAAAGTGACTACTACGGCTAGTTGGTGTAGAGGTTGCGAACTAACCCGCTCACATGACTTCTACCGTTATCTGGCGTGGAAGTTGCGAAGTCACCCCCCTAACGTGAATACCTACCGCTATAGGTGATGCGGAAATAGTGAGCTCGCTGCACGCGTACTCACACACATCCGTGGCGGTGAATCTAATATAAATCGTGCAAAAAACGCACATTTCCCCGCCGAGGGGCCGAGAAATGGTCTGTTAAACCCGAGGTGAGGTGAAAATGAGTCTGTTATATCAGGAGTAAAAAATGCACATGAATTATGGAAGTATGGATGGACCGGTCTTACGCGTCTGTTATGCTGTACCCGAGGCTGTTATATCCGGAGTCAACTGTATAAATAATGTATTGGCAGACTTCTCTGCGACTATCCTTGGGGTCTTTCCCATAGAGCAACATCGTGTCGAGGTCCATAAAATCAAAGATGGCGGTGGTGCATCGGGCATCCAACCGCGCGATTAGGTCCCTCGCACCCACACGCCTCTTCCCAGCTGTGCAGCACTGTAATAGTGCTGTCGGGCACTATTTTTTTGGCCGCCACATCGCAGTACCATACACATTAGTGGGAAGAGCCAGAAGGGAGATGGAAGTTGGTAGGGGGAAGGGAGCAGCCAGGGGATGGGGTGCATGGACATTGATCGTCCGGTAGGGTTGGGTCCTGCGGGGCAATCTCTTTTCCTGGCTGCTGCTCTATACACAAGGCCATCTCTGTGGGGGTGGGAAATGGTGGTGGTGGGGGGGTTGTACCGGACCACGGACTCAACTTTGTTCCCCCGCCACCTTTGATCCGTTCGCAGGCCAGCGTTTCAAAGCATCCTTGCATGTTATGGACCTCCCCCCCCCCCCCTTCCACCCTCTCATTGCAATAATATTATCCCACTCAGGACTGCAGCCAACCCCATTCACACCCAGACACGGAGGCTGACGCCCACGTCGCGCAACTTGCTGCAGACCATTTTGGAAGGCACAGCTTCACCGAATTCATGCCGCTGACCTTTTCCCACCGGTGCTGTACAAAGTTGCACTATTATAAATCACAGGTAGTTAGTTGGCTAAAGTCACATCCAAAGTATGGGATGAACAAACGAGGTTTTGCTACAGAGTAATACGTACTGTACAACCACCATGTAGGCACGTAACTAGTTAATATCGTTTGAGGGTGATTTTATAAGCAGTTAACTTCAAACGCTCCATTTCAGGCGAATGTACAGAAAACAATCAAGTCGACGATAATGCACATTACGCAAGTTGACATATAGCTTACATGATTAAAAGTGAAATATTTTATGCGACAGATTTCATCTCATTATTTTCTACGCAAAAAGCAAATAATAGGTGCAGAATTTTCATAAAATATTCCGGGTCCTTGGGGGGGGGGGGGGGGTTATTATTCCTCGAAAAAATCCCCCCTGGCCTTTACAACCCTAGCGGGGAGATAGCGAAGTGAACTCTTCGGTGGGCAACGACAGAATGAACAGTTTCTCCTCCCACCCACCAGAGGGGCTGCCTACACCCACTGCGCATGCGTTGCACGCGGGCCAATAGAAAGCGTCGCGGTAACAATAATATGCGGCGGACCAATCAGAGGACTCGGTCATAGTCCGAAGCAGGTTGGCATAGTGGATAGGGCGTCCGACTGCTAATCGGGAGGTCCTGGGTTCGAATCCCGGGGCCGGCAACCCTGAACGTGGTTTTCTGCGGTTTTCCACGGTCCTTCCAGGAAAATTCCGGAGTTGCTTCCGCATAATAGGCCACAGCCGCTTCCTTCCCTCCCTATCCTTGGAGGTTGAAAGGCAATGCTGGGCCAACCTCCCTAATATCAATTATAAAGTCCGAAACATTTAGTAAGGAGAGGGGAAAAACCCCGCTTAAAATACAGCAGCTAACTATATCATTGGCTCTGTACTACACTTAACTGGACAAGCACACTAAACAAGTACTGCGCACTCGAATGACGGGTTTGGTCTGAGGGTGGGAAGGGTCACGGTACGCATCGGTGGAAAACGCCGGGAAATCAATGCCCACTTGATGCATTGCCGAGCAATCCCAGAAGGAAACCTCCCCTCCCCATATGGCCAGTATTTAAAAAGTTGATGGGCGAAATTAGGCGCAGAGTTTATTGACGGGTCGATAGCCCCGAGTTATGGAAATGACTCCCTGAGTATGTAAATTGTGTTACAAAATGTTTGTTGCGGTACGGCTGTTGCTCGCAGCTCCGGATAAACATTCGGAAACGCAATTACAGTGCTGGTTACTACTCGCAAGTTGCATTCGCAATTGTGCGAACTATTACTTTTTTTTGGGCTGGTACATGTTGATGCAAATATTTCTCATCCATCATGGTATACGTTTGACATGTTTCACTGCATTTACGCAGGTAAAGCTAATAACCAAGTCGGCGTGGGTGTTTCGAGTGACTGAAAATTCCACTTACAGTTCCAGCGTCTACTTAGGCCTCGCTCATCAACTGAAAGTGTACTTAGTAGAAATTTCAACCGGAATTAACTACCGGAGTGAAAAAAAACCCCGAACGCTCGTGGCCTAAGCAGCTTATGAAGGACAGCTTCCAAAGCCTCTCCCTGATGTTCTGGACCACCTCCGCACGTATTAATTATTTCCATGTTTATACACCCACGGGAGCAACCTGGTGCGAGTCCGTCAAGATAACCTGGTCCTCCCTGGGCTTGTATACACTACAACCATCCTGTATATATGGCGCTTTTTAACAATTCCACGGACGTTCTGGGCCCCTCTCGCTCTCCCTTAATGCCTGCAATTATATCGTGAGGGTGTCATTCCCAGCCTCAAAATGCAGACCCAGCCAATGAGATGGGCTGGCAAAAGCGCGCTCACGTGACGACTCTTCTCCCCAACTCTATTTGCCTCCTTAATTCTATTTGGCACTAACGTTATTACACGATACAGGACTCGTATCCCTCGGGAGCCAAAAGCCTCTTCAAATGACGCGCACTGTTTGCAGTTTAAAACTGGGTCTCGTTAATGCCTTGATTTTTCCCTCTCCCACCCAGCAAATGACCCCATCACCTTTCTGCCAGACTGCGAGGGGGGAAAAAAAATCATTTGAGGTCACATCTACCGGTTGTATAATCCTTTTAGGCCGCAAAAGCATATTTACGGATTAGGCGCATGCGATATCTGGTCGTCATAAATTATTACCTGAGCTGCACTTTACTCGGAAAATACAGTTCAATCCGAATATAACAGACTGGAAAGGCCGGTCCCGACACATACTTTCATAAGGGTTTTCATATGTATTTTTTACTCCTGATATAATATACTCATTTTCACCTCTCTTCGGGTATAACAGACAATTTTTTGGCCTCTCGGTCGGACTGTTTTCGATTTCTCACGCAAGGAAAGCACTGCATAGGGAGCATGGGTGATTGTCCAATTTGTCACTGATCTAGGCGCTCCTATAGTCGTACATGGTACGGTCGCAAGCAGAACGTACTTTCCCCCTATTTGCACCGTCAATTGGGGTGAGATTGTGCCAGTGCATATTTGGGCAACAGTGCGCCCTACTGGCAGAAAGCGAATTTAGGCATGTTTTACTACATCGAGGGAGGGTCAAGGTTGGAAATGACGAGTAAAATTCGCACTGTTGTCCAAAAAATGCGATGGCACAATCTCACCCCGTTTCTCACATCCTGCTGGTAACATGGACACATATAAGTCATGCACATTAATTTTATGGGGAATATATGCGCAAGAGGTAATTTGGGTCCTGCCGTGTGACGTTGCTGAAGTCAGAAAGTACTGACGTCACACACCTTTAATTGTTAGTCGCAATTGAAAAGCCATTGTTGCTGTTGCGACGCCAGCTGAATACATTATACTTGAGTGTCGCCATGTTGGGTTGCACGATACAGTCAGCCAATGAGTATTCCCAGCAGCAGCCACCGAGATTGGGATCGTGAGACCAGCCAAATGTTATCTATCAGCAGGAAGACCTTCGACTATATTGTAGTAGGCCTACCAGAACGTATATGCTATCAGTGAGTGCCTCTACCTGCAGGCCATGTCCGTAATCGTATACTCGTCCGACTTGTGTGTCGACCTCTGTACTTTCAGGGCATGTCTCGAAAACGCAACCGCGGTTACGTCACGCGCCTATCAGTCTGCACCCTCCAATCTTCCCTCCCCATATATACTAGTATAGTCGGTCGATTTCAGAAAAGAGACATGCCAATGCAGTGGTGCGGCGTGCATGGTGTCAATTCATCCCCCTGCCAACTTTGGCGAGGTTGAAAATTTACAACAGAATGGCGGGGGGTTTCCAACTGTCGGATCAATATATAGAAAATGGTGGCAGCAGGTACATCAGATAAACATTTTTGCTCAATGCTCCCAAGTTGTCAACAATGCTGCAGCCCCGGGCGCAACACGATTCTGTCATTTCGCACCCCCCCCCCCCTTTTAATTTTTTTTTCCTCTCCATTTCAATAACTGTGGGCGCTAATAGACGTCATTCCGACCCTGCATGTCACTCTCCGTCACGCCAATAGTGACGCCCCAGAGGACCGGAAAGTGTTCATGTTCAGACCAGCCCGTTTAGAAACCTCCGGGAAAAAAATCGGGGTCGCGTGACGTGAAGAAATTCCGGGTGATGTAAGTTCCTATATGGCCGCATTGAATGGAAGTGCAGGGGTGGCGGCAGCACGGGGCAGAAACCCTCCCATTTTGATCAATACCATCAGTTTCTCTCTCTCTCTCTCTCTCTCCTCTGGCTCTGCCTCCTCTCTCTTGACGGGCCTCAACATTCCATTGTCCAGACCCCCGACTTCGCCAATATCTTCTGCCAAAAAAAAAAGGTCACGTGCAAAAATCGCCCTCCCCTTACACACACACACAAAAGAGAAGGAAACGGCCCCACCATTCTTTCCTTCGCCAATTCCCACATGAACTACGAATTCAATAACTCTTTTTGCGGAGATTCCGCTAATGGGACCTGCCCCTCTCAATATCGCTGTCATTCCCACACGTATTTTTTTGTGCCAAGGATTTGCCGGAATTTCCTAGAATTTCCAGCATCTCTCTGGATTTATCCCTCTCACTGCTATATGCTGACGACAGTTGACACTAAGGTTGTGGTTATATCCAGCAACAAAAAAAATGCACTATAACGTAAAATGAATTTTAAATGTCTTCCACTGAATGAAGTAAGCAGTGCGGAATATGCGATTTTTTTTTTGCCCAAGAGTGATGACGTCATTTGTGCCCCCCCCCCCCCCCCCCCCCAAGCTCATTCGTACCTCTTCCACAAAAGGGCTTTTTAAGTGCTAGTTAATTTCCGTGCGAAATTAATTTCACAGTTAACATTCATAGACGCCCTAATCCTCGACCTCGCCCGTTCGAAAGATTGCTATAAAAATGTGTTGAATGCAGAAGATTTATAGGCATTTCGAGAGTGAACAGAATTAGAAGCGTTGCATTTTTTTTAAATGGAGACGCAAGGGGTTCGTCAAAGTATTTTCGTACCCGTAGCATGTAGAACAAGCGGCACATCAATAAATTCCTTCTCAAGAATTCCTGGGCTATTAATATTCCGAAGTTACAGTGCGGAAAAATTAAATTTTAATGCACTTTTGTACTGCGATTCCAGCAGCACAGGACAGCCAACCCGCCTCTTCATTATTCACATGCAGAATAATTATACGGGGGAGGTTTTCACGGCATAATGCACATATCCTGCTGCCCTTGGCATGCTGAATTTATTACCCGAGGATTACTGGGATCGGCCGCCCAATAGTGTAAGCCCCCTGCACAATCTGTATACATGTTTGCATGTTTTGCTGCTCAAATCCAAGCTGACATGTAACAACATGTCCACCTCAAATAAGCAACGAATTGTCGAGCACCACAGTTTGTAATCACAGCAAATGTGCCTTGTTCTCACTCATGGAAAAAAACAAACTATAATTGATACGTGTCTGCTCGGTATACAAAAGGTGTATGGAAACAATGCATCTTTTTTCGGTCCATCGCTATGCCTTAATTCGTATACTGACACCACAATGACCCAAACTACGACACCAAGAAATGCGAGGCATGTCGCACTCCTTTTGTGGGCCAGTTTCCTTTATTTTGATGTCAGTGAAATAAACATGGCCTCCCCGACTCTCCTGTCCCGAAACGCGTCCAATAACGAGCAGTGTTCCCAGATAAATTGCAGCTCCGTTTTTTCCAGCAGTGACAGGCATCACCGGCTGATAAATGAAACCTCGGGCGCCTCAAATTGTACCGGGGAAAACAAGCTATCTCCTTTAAAGGCGTGGGTCGCGTGACTGGAGCCCCGAAAGAGCGATTCTCACTGCAATATGACTTTTTCTGCAGGAAAAAAACGGCACCAACCTCCGCATATACAAGGAAGGCTGGAAAAACTGACCGTAAAAAAACGGTACTTGCCATAAAGATGCCATTGTTGCTGTGTTCATACGTGGCCTCCAGCATCCACGACACAATCTGCAACAAAAGATACAGCTTTTTTAGTTGTATTACGTTACTGGACTACTGGCACTGTACGACAGTAGCCAACGTGCATCAGGTGGCTTTTTTAAAATTTAGAGGTTGTGACACCGCTCACTAGAGGGCAGTGGCGTCTGGGTGTGGGACCTGGTGGGAAGGGCTCTTTTGTAGAGGGTCGCGAGACGGCCTGGTTGCGGGCCAGTCGTTATAAATGGGTTGCTCCAAACCTGTGTAGTATTGGACCACGAGTCCACAAGTAACCTTGAGGGGTCAGGAAGAATAATACGCATATTATGGCTACAAAATGTGGCGCACATAATTGCATTTTCTGATCTACTGACATCTCCAGCCCACTGAGTGACCAATCATCCAAACAGATCAAGCTCTGCACCCTTTATCTACAGAATTGAATTCTGAAACGGGTTTCTTCACCGGTCAAAACCAGCCCCTTATATAAATCCAGGAGTCCAGCTGCTGCCTTTAATCCTCCAGGGGTATACCAGAAGCAGCCAGAAAACGAAGTGGGCAATGCCAAGTCGTTAGGATCGATTTCCTCTTTCTTTCTTTCTTTTTTTATTTTATCTGAAACCCTTCTGCCCCCCCACCACTGTCCCTTGTCTTCTGGTTAAAAGCCCGGTCCGGTTCCGGTGCTTGCAATCATAGAGAAACGACCACTCCGACCACCTATCAAATGGCCACTTTCGAACCGGCCACCAGAATGGGTGCTATTTATGCCTTCCCGTCACCGGTTGTGCCACCGATCATGCAAAAAGTTCCGCTCATCAACCACCCTCCAGGCTTTGTACAGGGATGGACCCCCACTTGCGGGGAAAAAATTATTGAATTTACACCAGGGTTATAGGAGCATTAATCAGTCGTGTCAGGAGCCTCCGGACTAATTTGCTTTGCCGCAAACTGCTGGCCAAAATAACTGCTCCCATCGGTGAGTTATGCACCGAATTTATCACGGCTTTTCACTTGTGCCCTTTCTGTAAATAAGTAATCAGGCCCGCTTTAGCAGCCTGTAAGTCAGGTGACTGCAACTTTTCATTTTGCACATGTCACTGACACAGCAGGATGGCTTAGGTAATACCTCTAGACTGATTATGCAATGTATCATTAATAACAACAGCAGGATAGTTATACAAGTAGTTCATCGCCTAAAAAATATTCCACGTGAAATATAAAATAAGTGTTAAGATCAGCACCCCTTTAGAGAAAGTGAATTACAACGTATGAAAGGAAATGTTCGCAAAATATTTTCCAAAAAACTGCGCAGAAAAAAAAAAATCCAAATCAACAGTGTTTCATTACCTCATATTAACCAACCAGCGTCATTAACGGTTGACATAACCCCAAAAAGTGGCATAATTTTGCATGAACCATCATCGCTTGATAGTTAAGTCTTCCGATCATGTTTTACAGACGTGACTGTAAAGGAGCAGGTCCATCAGTAAAGTTGCAGCTGGAAAGTAGGAGTAGACCTATACAGCAGTAACTTTATCAATAAGTTTAACCTCACAATGTCAGTTCTGAAGTCACGAGTCGAGGCCCCGCTGCCTCGTCTTGGAATCCGATTTTCATTCGGCCAAAAAAAGAAAGAAAGAAAAGGAAATCGATCCAATGCAATAATTCCAACTTCCTCTTTTGCATAAACTCGACTACCGTTTCCAATAGCGCTTATCGCAGCTCGGGTCAGAGAATTTCCACCGAGACTCCCGAGAAAAAGGAAACGGGCTACTGACACACAAGGTGGAAAAATATCTCGGTTGAAATTCTCAAATTGTAGCTACACATGCAATAACTTGTATATGCCAAACATTGTAGGCTATATGCAGCGCAGAGAAAAATAATGGTTGCGCAATAAGGGTTCAGATGCGTCTTGGGACTGGTCGTCTGACAGGTGACATTTTGACTCGGTTTTCACCTGCTTAAAAAAATAATTCTATGCCCCACACGCGACATGAAGACAGGGCCAAATCAAACTGCAAGTGCAAAACTGCAAACTTCAGCTCTCGCCAAAGAAAATCCCATCGGTTTGTCAATGTAACCCGCAGCAATTATTGGCAAGTCACAAAGTAAATCCATGCAGGTCGCTCCTGGTGCCACGCGCAAAAAAAAAAAACCATCCACGTAATTACAAACGGCACTTTTAATTGATTAACGTGGTCCGCAGAGCAGGCCAATTTCTGCAAAGAGATCGATAGGCAGTTTTATGCAGGATTAGGAGCGCGCCAGGCCAATTGTTTTTAGAGTTCCATTCACACTTAAGCCTTGATGCCACTTACCCATTTTTTACACATAACTTTAAGGACGGCTATGTCGCAGCCGGATTTTCATGCTCCATCAAACTCAAAATTTACCGTCCCATTTCCTCCACAAAAAAAAACAAAAACTACGAGACATTTCTTGCTTACGTCCAAGTATACCCGCAAATGTGCAGTACTACACTCGTGTGCGGAATAGTGCCAAGATGGACCTAATTCAAACCTCCCCCCCTCCTCTCTGGAAATGCCTTGCTCCGTTGACGTCACAGATGACGTCTTTCCTGGACCGCAGCGGAATCAAGGAGTGTACCCGACCTAAATGCCACCTAGGAGAGTTGGCTTCAAAATTCATTTTCCGCTTATTAAATAATAATTGCTTATAGGCTTGTTCCACTTAGGATTATACGTAATTGGTTGCCACGTTTGCCGCTATGGCTGGATCTATCCTTACACAATTGTTTGGGGGGAAAAAAACAACATCCAGACAAAATATATACCTACCGCACCGCACCACGAGGGATTATATGCTGCCCGGTTAGTTTGTGCAAACAAAATCCTGTATGCCTACAGCGATTATGCATTCTAGGGGGGGTTATCAGCCTCCTACTTGAACTATTTACATACCATGGGCCAGTGTACGTGAAGTGCACACAGCACGCAAATGTTGGTTAGAAATATTCATCACATCTACGTTCGCATATCAAAGTTTTATCGGTACATAGCCCGTATGAACTCCATTAACGTAACCTGAATTACATTCCGACTACCGGTACCAATGTAATAATAATTACAGTGTTTTAATAATTGATAAGGTCGAGTCAATATCCTGTTCTTTGTATGTACGACAGTGTGTGGAGTCACCAATCAAAACGCAATATGTGCACAGTTATGCACACTGATCTGGTAAAACACAGTCCCGGATTACATCGATTCAACTGTCACTTCCAATATTTTAAAATATAAATACCATGCCTTCAATATTGGCAGAAAATTAGTCGCTACAGTACTACCCGTTTGTATAAACGGCGCCTGTCAGGAATGAAGGGCAAATTCTTAACCTGTCACTCACAATAAATCCGAACATATTGTTGCCGAAAAGGTCAAACTTCAAACAAGCTCCACGGTAAATTAGCAGCTAAATGGCGGGCCAATACATTTCATTTTCGAGTTGACAGCTCTATACCCATGGCAGGTGGATTTCCCCACTTATCTTTGCCCAGTCATAGACATTTCTATGATATGCGGTGAGACTCGAATTGAATGGCACACTCCATATCTGAATACCAATTCATGCAGGCTACGCATCGGAAGTCATGTCACCACCGGCACTGTAATGCAGGCGGATATGGTAATGACTGTAATGCAATCGGACTGTAAATAACTCAAAAGAGAACGTTGCACCTGGCAAACCAGCACTTTGCGATTCCCTACACACGTTTTACATCGGATTTGCACAGGTGTTTCATTTTAACTCTTGGAATTGTGCATGTGCCACAGGATATAGCAATATCAGAGGTTTAAATTAATGCACCAAAATACATTTTATGGACTGCACCGTTCTATGCGCAGTTTTTGATTAGATCTCCAGGCGTTTTACTACATCAATTTAGGAAGTCTACCACCCTGCATTTTTTTTGCAACAAATAATGAGAATGCATTACAATATCATTGCTAACGATTCTCAAAAACATTTACATATACACTACTACAAACCATCACGGTATATCCGCAGAAGTTCACTGTATTCGTGCCCGATAATTTAGGAAAAAAAGTGCATCAATTCCTATAAAATTCGTCCGGTCAACATACCCTTACTAACAAAAATCGCATGCACATAAGTGTTGGAACTGTAAAGGACCGGAATCTGTTCCGCCCTTTAGTACACGCCGCTACAAATCGACCCGTGAAAAAAAAACCAATGTATAGAGACAGCCCAAGAGTATGTAAGTCAACATTAGAAAGCACGTCCGAGACTCGGTGACATGTTGATCCCAAATACAAAATCCCAAGAGCACACAATAACTGAGGGGGGGGGGGGGGNGGGGGGGCGACCGCCTATCGACAGGAAGGGCTAATAGAGAAAGTCTAGCGGGGCAAAACCCAAGAGCCTCACTTGATTAAATCCCCACCAACAGCACAGGTAATCCACAGGCAAAATTATGACTTACCGCCCGCCTAATTACAGGGCAGAATCACGCCAATGAAACTCAATTGGGGCCCGACCGCAAATGTATCATCGGTCCGAGGCCGATTCATATCCGAGAGTGCAGCAAGGGTCCCGCAACTCATCGGCAGGACCTCTCGTTCAAAATATTCGGCTGACTCATACTGCCTCTCACCTGTTTGGTAGGTTCAAAAACCATTCCGGTTTATTGTACTGTACGTACACACATGCCAGGGTGAATCACCATGTGTTGACGCATCTCTATCCAAGTAGGTCAAAATTCTTTCACGTAATATCTACCTGGAAAAAAAGGGGTAGACAGACTACGATTGCAGGGAAGTGACTCCTACAGCTGTTCATTAAAAAATCTTACATAATAAAGGATAAAGTTTCTCTGTTTGTATCACCGGGCCACCTAACCCACTTCTGGACTGCTGAGAGTACTGAAACTTGGTACACTGATGGAGTATGTGCTGACTGAAGAATTACAAACAAAAAAACTTTTTGAGTCCCAATACCCAATATTTAGGATTTGATCTACATATGTGATTTTTTAAACGAGCGCAACCGACTGCACAACACAGTACGCGCAAATTGTTTCCAACACTTAGCTTGAGGAGGTAACAATATGGCCGACTTTTACGATGTTGCCAATGCTCTGTAACGAACCTTAGAGGCTACCTGAGGAGTAACTGTAGCAACGTTGTTGTCGGAACACTTGCGCGAGTGTGGGTGCGCAATCGGTTGCGCTCGTAAAAAAAATCCATCTATACTTTCTATAATATTAAAATCCTTGCGGGAGTTGGCCGAGCCCTCTGATTGGTCCGCCGCATATTGTTACCGCCACCTCCCCATTGGCCCGCGTTCTACTCATGCGCAATGGGGGTGTAAACAACTCCTGTTTGGTTGCCGGGGAAACTGTCCATTCCCCGGCGATATGGTGCGCCGAATAGGTACCCCAGCCCGTAGGCCTAGAAAAGAGCGAGCGTTTTCCTAGTCTATAATATTAAAATGCTTGCGGACGGCCGCCGAGCCCTCCGATTGGTCCGCCCCCGTATTATTGCCGCCACCTCCCCATTGGCCCC
>KZ538330.1:0-79906 GCA_000934665.2 Catajapyx aquilonaris
CCTCATCTACTGCAAGGTTACATTGGTAGGTGAATCACAACAGTTTTATGGATTTTAGATTAGGGACTTTCTTGTAATGCTATTTTCTACATACATATAATATAATACTCCTTGTATATACTTTATTTAAAATTGCAAAGCAAACGGCAGTGAAAACGGCACGTGCAAAGTAATCATTCTCTCTCGCCTTGATTTGCGCAGGCTTAATTTTGGTGATGACCCTGAAAGCTGTGGTGCGGATACGTCAGAAGTACATTAGACTTGTAACAGGAACACCAGAACCAACTCCAGGAATTATCTACCCAGGCATTACCAGATCTGATGCTGACCTAGGTCTTGTCCCATTCATCAAGTTCTGCTTCAATTATGGGTTTTACAAGTTTGGAGTTGAGGTCAGGATGCATTTTTTGAATTTATAAGTGGCATACAATAGTAATAATAATTTGTTTTTCTGGAACAGGTGTGTCTTCTAACGACTGTGGGGCTGATTGGGGCTCGGCTAGACGTTTTCTCTGTGCTGTATGCATTTTGGTTGGCAGCCATGTTTTTACTGAAGCGTCATACCCTTGCAAAAATTTGGATATTTTATCTAGTTTTTATCTTGATAATATTACCAATCCAGTACCTCATTTGTGTGGGGATCCCACCTGGATTTTGTGCCAGTAAGTGTGGACGCAGTTGCATGCTACTTCTATACGACAGTTTTTTGGCATTTCTTCTTCTTTTCAGTGTATCCTTGGGATATTGACCCAGAATTGAGCTACTGGCTTTTCCTGCCAGATTTCTTCACAGCTTTGGAATCCTACAAATTAGTCAGTAAGTATTCCGTTAGATTTCTCATTTTATTGCCCACATTCTTCACCTTGCCTAGCACCTGTGTGAGAAGTTCAGGTGTTAGTTCTCTTGCCACCTCTATCCTATCAGTAATAGAATTGCTCTGTATTGGAATTGATGAGCTGAATATTAAAAGGACAGTGTTGATTTTTAGATGACACTGTGTGTACCATAATTGAAGTTCACATTTGCATTGTTGGAAATTAGATGATCTTGATGACTCCCTGACTGCAAGAGAGGGGAAATACATCCCTGGGAATTTGTATTTCGATCTTTTGCCCCATTAGGACTTGGTGGATACACTTGAGCATAGGAGTACCCCCTTGAATTGAGATAGTCTGCAAAATTTTCACAAATGCAAATATGAGCTTAATTGTGATTTAATATGTTGAGGGTGTTATTATGTTCATCTTCATAAAAAGTCAGAGCTATGGTCACATCATGTGACCATAGTTTTTCAGTTTTTGTCAATCCACAAACAGGTCACAAAATAGAGCTCTTGATGGGGAGAGTGAATTTATGCTCATGTTCTATGCAGGTTTATGGCGATTGGAAACCGAATTAAGAGCCCCTCTTCTGGCCAGTATGTACTGCACACCTAAGCCCTTGTATATAATGATTCCTCCCTGTCCATCCATAAGAGACCTTTTTATTCATTGTCACTTGTAAAATACCTGGGACTCCCTCAAACATGCAATATTTCCAATCCCTTGTGTGGAATGTATGGTGTTGTGTGTGACTGGATGGACATGAAGACATACCCGGATACCCCACAGATTTGTCAACCTGCAACATCTATTTGCATGCACCCCTCAGTATGCTTGTATTTCTGAACTGCAGTATTTGCATTACCTTCCTTTCACTGTTGACGCTAGCAAGATGTTGTTAGTGTATAGTGCCCGAGATATCTTGCCAGACATTTCATGTATCATAGCCTGACACAGCAATCTTGTAACCCTCACAATTTTTAAGCAAACATTTTGAGAAAACGTGATGCAAGATGTTTGCAGGAATAGTTATCACTGATACATAGGGGAAAATAGACAGAACTGGGATGCAAAAGGAATAGGACAGTAAACTTTGTTAATGTAGTTGATATTCTGCTAGTGACAGAAGAGACATTGAATATTTTTAGGCATGCATTGATGCTTGATGACTATAAAACATATTGCATATACTTGTATTTGTATTCTGATGAAATCTGTCACTTTGCTTGCCATTTGGCATCATGCATTTTGTATCAAACCAGGTCAGTTGTACTCCCTTAAGATAATATTGCCTAACAGGGAACTTGTGATTCTTAGCTTGTTTCCAGTGTCAGCTTGTGATTCGTGGTTCATCAAAGAACATACTGTAGCTTCTTACAATGTTGTCATGGATAAAGAAAACCACAAATTTCTCTAATTGTATGCTATGGTTGTCATATTTTTGGAATTGTGCCATGACATTTTTTCCACCATCTAAAATCCCAAGTTCCTTTGTGCATACAAATTAATAATAATAATAATAATAATAATAATAATAATAATAATAATAATAATAATAATAATTTGTACCCTGTGATAGAGCCATGGGCTCTCTTAGGGGAGTGGGATACCACCATATTTTTTAAAATCTGGAACTCTTGCTTTCGTTTTCACTTCTCGTATATGGGGACGGAAGGAAGCGGCTGTGGCCTATAATTATGGACACGACCCCAGAATTTTCCTGGTGAGACCATAGGAAACCACAGAAAACCACGGTCAGGGTCGGCGGCCAATCATACAAATTATTACAATTTATTGAGTAGAGAAAATGTTTTTGTTTTTGGAGTCACATGAAATTACAGTTGAGTGGGGGTTACGAGGGATATACATTAGGTGTCAGGAGGCTTGAAGCACATAATGTCATATTATTTGAGAGTAAAGAACTTCATTTTGTACATGACAATAATGAAAATTGGCCAACACCACCTTACACTGCATGAAATCATCCCAATGGATTCAGCATGCAGGGTGTGAAAATTTAATGACATGAAGACAGTACATTGGGACATCACTTCTCTGGACCAGTTATTTGGATATTAAAATTACAACAAAGTAATGCGTGACATCTGCTTTCAGCTGACTTCATTCTCCTGATGTTTGTCTGCTTGCAATATCAAGTATTTGCTATAGAAAGGAGAGCCAATGCTGAATATTACCCAGGAGGAATAAACGAAGAAGTTATGATTGAGACCATTGATCGCAGTGAGAATCCTGTCCCTGATTTCATCACTTACACTAAGTAAGTTTTGTTGATGTGTTAGGTGTATGAGACTGGACATAATTATTTTGTTATTGTTTTAGGAACTGGTTGGATGTGTTCAAGAAAATCACAATCATTCCATTGTTTTGGATTACAGTCACTGTCATGTTTCTTGCCGGAACTAATCGAGTTAACCTGTTTTCTATTGGCTACATGGTAGGCTCATTTGTGTTCCTATGGAAGGGAAGTGACTATTACCTTATGCCCCGAAGAAAAATCTTGAAATGGTAAGCAAAGTAATGTACAAAACACCTGATTGCAACTCATACTTCAATAATTTAATTACAGGTGGAACTTGCTGCTGATTTACAACGTGTGTGTGATATTTATTAAGACACTACTGCAATTGGTGGGCTGTGTATATCTTAGGCACATCCAGAAGGACTTTTGTTGGGTGGCCCAACTATTTGGTATTGCTTGCCTCAAGAAATTTAGCGCATACAGGTCATGGGAAATAGCTAAAGGTGGGATCATATTTTGTGAAATCTCAGCACTGTGAGCTTGATGACACTGAAACTCACAACAATTCATGTTACATTTTAGAACATGAAGATTGTGTTGTGCCTTACACTGAGGCAGGTCTCATGTGGGACGGGATATGCTTTGGATTCCTTCTGCTGCAGAGGAGATTATTCTACAGTTACTACTTTTTCCATTTAATGGAAGATAGCAAGGCACAAATGCTGCTGGCTTCCAGGTAAATATTTCGTATTTTAGTGTGACACATTTCTCATGAAGATGACTTTAAAATGACTAACCAAATGCCATGATATTGACAATGGCAGGTCACTCATTGATTGATATGCCCTTCCCTACGGGAAATGCGAGATGAGGTGACATGTAACATGGAAGTGTCTTTTAAAAACTAAGTAAGAACATGCAAATGAGAAGTTTTTAGACAGCCCATTGCCATTGTAGAATGATGGTATTAAAAAGTTTTTAGCCTATTGCATACATTTCTGTAACAGCTTGTTACGGAATATATTAATCCCGGGGCCGGCGACCCTGACCGTGGTTTTCTGTGGTTTCCCACGGTCCCCCCAGGACAATTTCGGGGTCGTTTCCATAAAAATAGGCCACAGCCGCTTCCTTCCGTCCCTATCCTTGGCCCCACCCATGTGTGAAGCAAGAGTCGGCAAAATTGAAGAAAACTAACGTTGGTATGCCACCTCCCCCTAAAAGGGCTCCACCCTATCACGGGGTAAAGTAAATTTTTAAAAAATAAATAAAATATTACGGAATATATTGGAGTGAGGCAGTTACACAAAAAACTGCTATTGAAGCTCAATTCAATGTACTAGGTAGTAACGGCATGTCAGTTCCAATTATTCTCGTAGCATGACAGCAGTTTCTGATTTAATTATACCTGAAGTGCAAACATTAGTATGCAATTATGATTACAGGTTATCATTTTTCATGAGTAATCACTTGTGATTCTGCAACAAAGTGCGCACCAGATTATGCCAACCCCTCAGTTACACTTCTTTGATTGAGCTCTTTTCAATTTGAGTGTGAACCAAACTTTGATGCCAGTTATTGTATCACTCCAAAACACTACGTTATTGTGATGGCGTACTTGTTAAAGGATAGGATTTGAAGACAGGCTGAGACCTACTTTTAAGAAACTGCTTGGTATTGTATGTTTCCTTGCTCACAGGGGAGCAGAATTGATTGAACAGGTGTTACGGAAGCAAATAAAGGAGCAACAGGAAGATGAGCGCAAAGTTTTAGAGAAGATTAAGCAAAAAATGGAGAAGATTAAGGCTACACACCAGAAGAGTCAAGTTAGCACCAGACAACCCCAGAGTCATTATGAAGGTCAGTTGTTGCATTCTCACATTAACGCACTTGAAAGTATTATGCAACCTGGGAATCACATTTGTCACTGTTGTAGCAGTTGGATACTCACGAGGCTTAATGTGTGCATATTATTTCATTTCATTTATTATTATATGGAACATGAACTTAACCTTGCCTGAATATTTATTTTCTCCAAAATTTATTGCATACCACTTTGGCTGGGAGAGGGCCTGTGTTGATTTTTGATTGTTGAGTAGGTTGATGGAATGCTAAGTACCAACCTCCTCCTCTTGCAGGTGTCAGAGGTATTTTGATTATTCAGTGGCATCGAGTAGTGAGTTATGACTGTAAAATGAGTGTTGCTTGTGTTGCTAATACTAATCATTACTTGCTGGGGATGCGGAGGAGGAAACTATTTGCTTTGGCACCATATAGACGCCATTGCCATTTGAACATTCTGATCTCTTGACTTGGCCATACTACTCAAGCCTGCTGAGACTAACACTATGTGGGATGCTGGATGGTGTATATGCTTCCCTTTTCATTAAAAGGCTTATAACTCAGTACACTATTGTTGCAAAAATTAGCAAAACTACTGTTGCAGTAATAACTGCTCCACACACATGAACATACTTTCTGTGGCTGTGACGGAAGTAATTTACTTAGTAATTTGAAGTATAGAATTCAAGGCTTCAAACACAGTTGATTGATATAAATTAACAGGAATAATTTATTATTGGAGTCTTATGTATGTAGCTCTTATTAATTGATGTTTTAAATTACTTGAATAATGATATAATTTCATTACTTTGTTCACTAATTGTACGACATACATATGGTTATGAAAATACCATCTACAATAGTAGGTACTGATCATTCTAGCAATTTTTGCGAAATGGAAAGCTGAAGCATGCCTGGTGTTTCCCCCTCTTTTTTTCTCTCTCCCCTTGGGGTGGGTACGTCTGCTTACAGGAGGTAGCCAGATGGACCCTCCGTCCTCTGGGGAACAAACCCCACAGGGCTTCCACACTCCCATCGAGGACTACTCAGATGCAGAAGGCATTGGGATGGATGGGGAAGGGATGGGTGGTGGCGGGGCTGGACTTGGGGTGGAAGGGGAGTCAGATCTGAGGGCTTCACTAGCCTCCCAGCATCACTCTCCTGCTCTGCTGTCATCTGGAAATGCCCCAACCCCATCCTCAGCAAACCTGACCTTATCCTTAGATGGTTACCTAGAGCAGCGCTTGTCCATAGTGGCATCACCTCAGGACACATCACTGGGTACAGGTGGGATGGGCAGTGGGAGGGAAGGCAGGCAAGGGTCACGCAGGCAGAGGAGAAGGCATCGTCAACGCACCCTGGAAAATTACTGCTCATCCTCTTCGTCGTCATCCTCTTCCTTTCCTGTCTTTTCCCCTCCCCCATATGAGACAGCCCAGGGGATGCGCAGACCCAGTCTTGGGCCTCCATGGCTCCCTCTCACCACTCCGAGGCAGTCCCTGTCTCTCTCTCCGGCTCCATCGCATCACACGTGTAAAGTAACCCTACACAAACTGCACTACTCACTAGCACTGTTCATTGCATAAATGTGTAAGAAGCAATGGAGGGGAGTCATAATCCTGGCTGATTCATTCATTCATTTCAATTGCGGCATATTCCCATCAAGATGGGGTTACTTGGCTGATAATTTTTTTAATTAACGAAATCGGACAAATAGAGCAAATGTAATGCTGTATTATGTGTGTCAGGCTTTGTTTATACATGTCATAGCAATATTTGTTAGAGTAAATCTACTCATTGACTTAATCTGAAAGATTTGCTGATTTTATTGCATTACCTGACTTGACTACAAAGTATTTTTGAACAAAGACTTTGCTTCTTGCTCTGAGCAGATCATAGTTATCACTCACTGCACAAGCTTGTTATCACTCACCATTTTTGCCACACATGCCATTGCCACCTCTTCATCACTGTCTCGAAACAACTTTCCCGAGGTACCAGTAGAAATAGGGGTACAGAAAAAATTTGTCCCTTCCTTCACTGACTAATTATTATTAACATTTCAGGAGGTTCAAGATACTTCCTCTGAACCCACTTTTTTTTATCCTTCCACCTGAGCTCTGTCAACAGATGTAGTTGAATAGTTAGTTAGATAGTGCATTTCTAATTGAGGAAAATAATGGATTCTTCTTGTCAATAATGTCTATCCCATCTAAGTCTTCACTCTTTAACAAAGTTTGTGCTGATGGTGGCGGTTCATTCTTCCAGCTATTAGATCAGGCGACTATTACATGTTTGAGGAGTATGATGATGAGGAACTTGAACTTTTGGGAGATGTTGAAGAGGAAGACAATGAGGAGGAAAGAGAAAAGACAGGTGGAGTTACAGTCAGCGAGGTGAGCTTTTAGAGCACTGTGAATAAGTGAAGGTTTTGTGTTCATAGAATTTCCATGCATGCAAATCTGAGCTGAACTTGTTTCACATAGTAAGACAGAATAACTTTAATACAGCAAAGTGCTTTACAATGTTATGATTAAAAAGTAGGTTGTTTTATATCGAAGCATGGTCATGTGTCTCATTACTAATTTTGGTGCAACTTGCAGCTTTTGAGCTCAGCAATGAAGACGGACATGAAGCATGCCACAAAGGCTGCCAGAGAAAAGAGGAAGTCAGAAGGAGAGTCAGGTCATACAGATACAACAGATTCTTCAGCTGCACACATGGTACCTGCTCGTGCCCTTTCCAAGGATTCTGAGGTAAACGCATGGGTTTGAGCAGCTCTTGTTGGTCGAAGTGGTTTCCATCCTTAAACCCCTGAATATGAAGTGAATGCTCTACAGTGGTTTGTAAAGTATCACCACAAAAAAGTGGCACAAAATTGATTGGGTTCTGATCAACTTTCGCTAGGACAGGGTACTCAGCACATTGTAACTGACATACAACCACCTGTTTTGGGAACAGGCCTGAACTCATTGCTTGACCAATGCTGATGCAGTACTCTCTAATGTAATGACACTTTCAGCCACCTGAGAAGCCACCATCAGGTGACCCACCAAAGCCAGGACCATCAGGAGAGGGAACTTTGGCAGATGAACCACTTGAGGATGAAGAAGAGCCAGTACAAGGTCAGAATTGATGTATCAAATTGCAAGTGAAATTTTGTGCATTGAAAATCAAAAGTTTGTACACCTAATTTGGTCATGTGAGGCAATTATATGAAGCTAGTCCATTTGCTTTCTTAATGACCAACAGCAACTTGTTTTAATGTCTGCCAAGTGTCTCAAAAATGTGCATAAGTTTCACTTTGCATTCAGTTGATATCTTATGAAGTTATTAATGAGGCTTTTTTTTTCAGAGAGTGGACCTCGAAAGTTACTGAACCTTCTTCGGTTTGCTTGGGAGCTCATTGAGAGCTGCCTTGTGAGTGCTACCATATGGCTGAACAAGTTCTCTCGTGACTATCGCTACGTGTCGAGCATACTCGCAGATGAGAAGCAGCAGTTGAAGGAGACAGGGCGTGTGTCTCACTCACCAACCCCCATCTCCCCACCACCGCCACCTTCCATGAGTGGAGGGGGCGACAGTTCTTCAGGTCTGCAGAAGAGCAGGTAAGGAGGCTTCATGGCCCCACTCTGAAGTTTCCCTTTTTCACAGGTGGTAGATAGAAAGATGTTCCTGCACTCTGTTGTAGACATGCAAATTGTAGTTGTTCTTTCTAGAGTGCCAGTGTGGGGATGTTTGGTGATGTGTGTGCATTATTTGTGTTGGTAAGGTAACTGGGTTGTTGTGGTGTGTGGGCAGGCAGTAGTAAAGTGGGGATTTCTTACATGACTTTTTATGTGTCATCTGGGGGGGTGACTATAGGGTGGATTTGTCCAGTTGCTAATTAGATGCAAAGCATTAGCCCATTGTTACTAATTATTACAGAAACACTGAAAGGCTATACACTGTACTCATAATTATCTGGGTGCGGATTATCCATGCATCACCAAAAAAAAAAGTCCAAAAATATGTGTCGAATTTTTGTCCCATTGCTAGATAGTGCTAACAGAGCAGTACCAGTGCCAACACTGGTACTGCTAAGTTAGCAGTGGGACGAAAATTCAGCCCATAGTCAGTGTTTCACCAACAAAGAAATATGACAGACTTTTTTTTAGAAAATAAGTAAAAATCTATAGTAAGTTGTATTATTTTGATTAAAGCAGCATATACTTGTACTGCACAGTACTGGAAGTACATTAAAAACCTATGAATAGCTCATTTTTACGGTGTCTAGGACCATTTTCCCGATTACCGGCGACACCCATGCAGCCATTAGCCCGCATAATCGGGAGTACAGTGTATTTCTTTCCTTTGCCCTCCTGCATTGCATTAATCTATTTGAGGTTAATTATTACTACAGTAGTACAGCCATAAATGCACTTTGGACAGAAATGTTCTCAGAGAATTTTCTCCAATAAAAAGGGCATGTCACCATGATGATGGATTAAACTACTGCTGCACAAAAACACCATCTTACCATGAGACCAGATTATGTAATGAAATAGTTTAATTCCGTTTAATTAGACCCTATTGGTGATCAATTTATGATTACAGAACACTATGTTACTGCATGTCATAAAAATTTCCATCTACTGCTTATGGAAATTTAAGAAATTTTCCTTTCAAGTACTACTAACTTACATATTTTAATATTTGTATCTGTCTGCAAAAATAAGTTGGAATGCAATTGAGGTGTTAAATTGCAAAACTTACTTCAAGTGATATTCAGGGATAGATTAACTACAATTGCTTCCACCTGCAAGCCTGATTTTAAAACACAAGATTGGGAATGTCTTTCTTAGTTAGGGTTTATTGTTTTAGATGTGTAACATTTCATATGTAAATGTAAGGCTGCAGGTACCTTTCTTCATCAACTGAACTCACACCAAGAAGACTGATAAAATTTCACTTGCAAAGGTTTAGCTTGATTGCAAACTGTCCTTGCAGAATAACATGAGCAATGGCATATTTTTTTGTGGAGAAGTATTTTTGACATGGTAAAATTGTAGTGTGGAAGTTCAGGTACTATATCGCTCAAAAAGATGGATACGATTTTGCATTGGAACCAGATTGGAACCAAATGCACAATCATCTCCATTTTTGTGAGTGATATAGTACCTATAGCTGCATAGCAAAGGTACAGGGTGATTCTCCCAAATGGAAACCCAAACATTCCTCAATAACTTTTTCACTCTGGTATGGTTCCCGATGAAAATTGACATGTACTTACCTTGTATCATGCCAAACAAGGTCTGACTATAGAATATACCTAAAGTGGTCCCCTCCAGCAACCAAGAATTTTTTAATGCGAGTTTGCATATTGCCGAAGACTCCTGCAGATGTGGACACTGACTTGGCGGGAGTGAAACACCTGCTTGGCGAGAGGGCATCTCAAGGCCACGGGAACAGTCAAATTCGTTTTGGGGTATGATGGGTTGTATTTTTTTCTCGTGGAGTTTGTTGAAGGGCTGTGTATACAAAAATAACCCTCGAACAATTGATGCTCTCAAAGATGCCTTGCGGCACGTGTCAGATGGGAGATTGATGCCATCCCCGCCGCCACATCTACAGGAGTCTTCGGCAATATGCAGACTTGGATTAAAAAATTCTTGGATGCTGGAGGGGACCACTTTTGGTATATTCTTTAGTCAGACCTTGTTTGGTATGATACAAGGTAAATAAATTGTACATGTCAATTTTCTTCGGGAACCATACCATAGTGAAAAAGTTACTGAGGAATGTTTGGGCTTCCATTCGGGAGAATCACCCTGTATTTTAGATGTGTGCATTTTCCTTAGAGATGCATTTTCATTTGTATAGCACTCAACCTCCCCACTCAGCAGAGTTGTATGTGGCTAGTAGCGAATGTAATGGCTGAGAACATTGTCATTAATTAACAACTTATGTAGTATGAGTAGTGAGTAGAGCTGGAGCATGTCCCCCCTCCCCCATTCAAGGCCTATGCCCAAAGAGCCAGTGGAGATCCGCATAGAGCAGGCGAGCGATGATGGGGGGGAGCTGGATGCATCCTCTGACATTGCTATCCGCTCCCCAACACTCACCCCAGACCCGCAACAGGGTCTCAGGTATGGAAACAACTGATGGTGACAATTAGGTGCCTATAAGCTGTACCACTCATTCTTGCTAGATGTTATGTTGCTACTTTCTGCTTTCCTTGTTTTGAAATCGCAACAGCTTGTGAGTGAGTGTTTCTTGGACTGCCAAGAGTGTGCTTGCTGAATGACTGCCACTGTGGAATCTTCCAGTAGGGCTGAGCCTGAATCTTTGGCCCCTTTGCTTGCATCATCCAGCTTAGAAGAAGGAGGGGGCAGATATAAAGATGTTTTTGAGTCCACCCACATAGATCATGGTCTTGACAACAGGTGGGCTCCCTGTCTCTCACTGAGCATTTTTCTACTTTTTTTCCTGCATTAGTGTTGCTTCACATGTCAATTCTTGAAGGGGTGATTTGGGAGGAAGACGCACTGCCTTTGATAGTAAATCATTTGTAATATGACATTTATTGCATTCCATTGAGTTTGAAATCACTCTTTTTTTAGTAGCGTGGCTAGTTGCAAGTCTTTTCTCAAAAGGAACCCCTTTTAAGCAAAGTGTAGCTTCATTTTAATTTTTTTCTCTCATATGCTCCTTCACCAGCCTGGATATTGTGTCATCCTCTGGAACCAAGAGCGCACAGGATTTCTCCAAGGACAAGCATGTACTGGTCCAGTTTGTTGCAGCCATGTGGTATGTGGTGGTGTCCCACTCCGACCTCGTCTGCTACTTTGTCATCTTCCTGGACCAGATCAAGTCTGCTAGCGTCTTGTCACTTCCTCTTCCCTTACTGGTGTTTTTGTGGGGAACTTTTTCAGTTCCCAGGCCCACCAAGAACTTCTGGGTCACAGTCATCACCTATACTGAAGTGAGTTTGCATCTGGGATGGAGTAGATTCGTAGGTTCTGAGGAAGTTTCACTTGCAAGGAGAAACTACTGTGGCTCAATTTTAAAAATTGTGGATGAATGTGGGAAAAGTACAGTGTGCAAAGAATGGAGAAGCACATTAATTAATCCATTAATTTCTACCACTGTACATTGATCATAATAAGTTAGAGGAGATATTTTAAGAGTTGGTTAATATTAGGTTCCTCAGTGTCCTCCAATGATACCAGTACCATTGTAATAACTTGATGGTGAGGCATAAGAAACATTCAAGGAACTCGCGGATTATTATTTTATGATGCTGTGTGACAGATTTATTGGCAGGTCTATATCACAGAGTAGTTGTGATCCTGGTATTAGTTTCAATTTGCTTCCTTTTCAGTTTATCATCCTGATGAAGTGGTTCTTCCAGTTCAACTTTTTTGCGTTCAACCTCCCTGGCATTGACCCATACGACACAGCTGCCATCATGGGAATATCCAAGAACAAGCGCTATGCACTCTATGACCTTTGCGTCCTCATTGTGGTATTCTTCCATCGCTTTGTGCTCAAGTCCCTTGGTCTGTGGAAGAATAGCAGCCCTGTTGAGGAGGAGCTCCTCTCTGAGTCGCTGGTCACAACAGATGCCCCTGGGAGCAACCCTCCGTCCATTCTGTCTGGCCCCTCTGGACTCATGTCCACCTCCACCAATCAGGGCTCATCTGCCTCACCAACAGGATGCGCCCCCTCTTACCACAAGCTACAGTCCAGCGTTAAGCAGCAGATTGGAAGGATGCCTGACATGAAAGATGTGTATGTATAGGGTAGAATGCTTAGATTTCAAATTTATCTCTCTTGGGAATCTGTTAGCAGCTTATGACCCTGATAGAGTAGAAATGATGGCTGCATGAGGACCAAATGAAGTGTCACATGTCAATGTTTGAGTATTTCAATTTTACATTTTGCAGTCAATGTTTGCCAGTTATACATTATACATGTGATAATTCAATTAGTTATTGGTTACTGATTGATTGATTACTTCTTTAAGGAATGCTACTGTTCATTTAGAAGGAAATGTGACCACTGATTTAGCTATGGTTTAAGAGAATCTTGCTAGCCATTTGGGCACACTATGCTTGGAGTGTATTTTTGTAAATTCTTCAAAAATGCTTAATAGAAACTTACTAGTACAAAATAAGCACATGTGATTACACCAGTCAACAAATTTTAACTTTTTTTTTGTTGTTACCGGGTCTATTCAATATTTTAACTATCTGTTGCCACATGGATAATCTCCACCAGGATAATATTGGGAGCACAGTGTGTTCAAAATTGACTTATTTGATCACCATAACATTTTGGTTGTTGACCAGTGTTATCAATAATCATGTCTTCTTATATACTGTTAGGAGAGTCGGTAGTTATCCCCCCTTTCATAGAGCACGATATGTAAACTTCTTAGACCCTGTCTGACATGCTGACCCTCACTCTTCCTTTGTGTATGCTCTAATCACCAGGAAGAAGGAAAAACAGACAGATGTTCGGTGAGCTTCTTTCCAGACTCATTTACAGCACTGCTTAACATATACCAGCACTGCTTGCTTTCGGGACAAAAGGAAAAAGCCAACAGTTCACTTACTTATTAGAGAGTGACTTTGTTATTGTCATTTCAGAGCAAAACGAAGTGCTTCGTCAGTGAAGATGTTTTTCAACCAACTGCTTTATCCGAGCTACCGGAAAACCACAGATGTCTATGCATACATGTTTATGTGTGACTTCTTCAACTTCTTTGTGATGATATTTGGGTTTTCTGCATTTGGGGTGAGATTTGTTACACATTACTGTGGATATTAATGATTTTATTGTAATGACAAGCAAGTCAAGAGCATCACAAAAGGGCATAAATATCTTCCATCATACATAGTGTTATGCCCATTTGTAAATCTGGCTGAAGTAGAGGATTTAAAATTGGTGTTCAGATATTTATTTGCTGCCTTTTTAAAGTAACTGTCTGAGTCCTGGATCCTTGGCGGTTTTTAATGAACTGCTATTCCAGGTGTATAAATTGACTCGTGTTCACTAGAAGTACAGGTTTTGAAATCATTATTCAGTTAGCAAGGTCACAGCTTAAGGAAATCATTTTATATGCTGTAAAACCTGGACATAACGCTCCGCATGTAACACTACCCCACTTTTAACTCCTTTTTTTCCGGTCCCTTGATCAGCCCCATCAGACCCAATGGTAAATGTTCCTTCTTGTAGCAATTCCCGCTGATAACACTTTCCCATATATGTTGCTCGGTTTCCTGGTTCCCAGAGAAACTTTATTCCCCATATAACAAATCACCACTTATAATGCTACTTTTGGCAGTCCCTTGAAGAGCATTTTATCAAGGTTTTACTGTATATATATATATATATATATATATGCAATACCCTTACCAATTTTATTATGCTGGAGTTCATTGGTTTCTTCCTTATATCCAGGCTCAGCAGGGAGATGGTGGAGTTGGTGCCTATTTGGAAGAGAACAAAGTTCCAGTTCCATTCCTGGTCATGTTGATTATCCAGTTTGCACTCATCATCATGGACCGTGCACTATATCTGCGCAAGTTCATAGTTGGAAAGTTCATCTTCCAGCTGGGACTCACTGTGGGGCTGCATCTGTGGATGTTCTTTGCCCTTCCTGCTATAACTTCAAAGTAAGGGCCTCACTACCCCAATCAATCTCATAGAATGTCATAGAATGCAACCTAGTAGGCCATATCATGAAATGGTGCCATGTACAACTTGTCTGTGACACCCTGCTCCTACAAAGAGCAAAATACTCAACATTGGTTGTAAATTTTAATAACTAATTATGGGGAGAACAGCAATTGTGCCTGGCTGAGCTAGTTATTGCACTACAGGATGTGATTGTATTCCAAGCATTGCATTGCGTTGGAAGATGGCAGGTTCTGGCGGATTGAATTTTTAAAATTAAATCGGCCCTCATCAACTTCAACTGCAGAATTTCACTGTGTGCTTGCATACATTATAAACATTTACATTGACCCTAATGTGTTTCATTTCAGGCCTTTCAATTCAGCACTTCCACCGCAGATGTGGTATATGGTGAAGTGCTTCTACCTGTTGCTATCAGCATATCAGATTCGATCAGGCTACCCAACACGCATCCTTGGGAACTTTTTCTGCAAAGCGTACAATTACATTAACATGTTCTTGTTCAAAGCATTCATGGCTGTCCCGTTTTTGTTTGAACTGCGAGCGCTTATGGATTGGATCTGGACTGACACGAGCATGACCCTTCCTGACTGGCTCAAGTTGGAGGACATCTTCGCTAGCATTTTCCAACTCAAGGTACACTTGCCATTAGGGTGATTATTGCAGGGTTGGGATAGCTGCTGTTCAAAAAGAACCAGAAAATTCAGAATTAATGTGATAGACCAAAACAGGATGAAAATTCTTGTGCATCATTTGTGTGTAGGTGTACGAGTAAACAACTTTTGTGTGTCTCAAACAGAGGAGTGGTTCTTCTACTTTAATAAGGAAAAACAGCAGAAACACAAATTAGTTAAACCACTCTGGTAAAACAACTTGCTGAGAAGCAAAAACTCCAATGAGAGAGACTGTATTCAGATGCATGAGGCATTGCCATCTGTTAGGTTTGTTTTCATTGCCCACATATACATGTAATATCATTAATATGAACGTGATATTACATGTAACTTTCAGAATAAATGAACTAATAGTGTTTTGTTTTCCCTGCAGTGCCAAAGGCGAGTAGAGAAGGAGTACCCACAACCTCGTGGTGAGAAAAAGAAGCCACTCATCAAATATGGGGTGGGAGGTGGCTTCCTCTTTGTGATTATTGCCATCATCTGGTTCCCCCTTGTCCTTTTCGCCTTGGGGAACACTGTGGGTCAACCCAACCCACCTGAGTCAGTCAGTGTCCAGCTCTCCATAGAGGGGTACCAACCCCTCTTCACTGTCACTGCTCAGCAGACCTCCCTTAAGCGATTTTCCGAGTATGACTATGATCAACTGAGCTCAAGCTACTCAGGGCAACCAGTGGCTCTCACTTTCCTCAATGACTTTGACTACCGAGATGTTGTCGTAGCCCAGCTCAACGGAAACTCAACTGCTAATTGGGCCATTTCACCACCTGCACAGAAGCGTCTAGTTGCAGAGATCAACTCAAATACCAGCACTATTATTCTAAAACTGAATGTAGCAATACGGAGGGTCTCAGACAATCCAAGTGTGCCTGCAGAAGTTATATTTGAGATGCCTTCCATTGAGCTAAAGCATGATGCTAAAGCAATGAAAACCAGGAAAGCATTGGCAGGACTGATTGAGGGCAGCTCAGAACTTCCTGTCACCATCAACAGGATATTTCCAAAGGTCAGTCTTGCCTTTTCTCTGGGTCAGACTTGGGTTTGCTGAAATGTGCAGGCATAATTTCTCTGTTCTTTGTAAAAAATGCATTGTCCCATGTGGTGATGTATCCTGCGAGCACATAATCTGTGTTACTTTGGAGTGCATTCTGACCACAATTGTCAGTTGGAGAACTAACCATTGTTACTATCCTTGCCACAACAGGTCCTGCAGGTTTACAGCACAAAAAAACCCAAAGTTGTTCGACAACTTACGAAGGACGCTGACTCTAACTACGAGTACAGGAACTTGAACCTCAACCTGCAAGAGGGTCGCTTTGAGAACACCAGCTCACTGACCCAGTGGTGGGAAGTGAGGGAGGATTGCAGCGACATGGACTCTGTCCCACCCTATCTTGGGTGGATGAAGAAGTTCACTGATTGCCGATATCTTACTCTGTTCACCTTCAACGAAAAGGCCTTCCCATCGACACTCAACTTTCTCTCAGGCGGAGGGTAAGTGCCTTTTTCATCTGAATCATAATTAAAGAAATAATGACAACATGGCATTGTTTCAGTATCATTGGCTTGTACACAACCATTGTCTTGGTGGCAAGCAAACTAGTCCGTGGTTTCTTCTGTGGTGTGGCCTACACAATTATGTTTGATGACATGCCCAATGTGGATAGAATTCTGCAGGTATGTAATGAGAATGGGACTAGATAGGTTTAAAAAGCAAATCTAACCAGTCACATTCAAGTAGTAATTATTATGACTTGAATGAATGTCTCTTCTTAGACTAGAGCCATGTGCATCTGTTTTAATTCACTTGGTAACATTGACCTCCACAGTTGTGCTTGGACATCTACCTGGTGAGAGAGAGTCGAGAACTGGCCCTAGAGGAAGACCTGTTTGCCAAACTTATATTCTTATATCGATCTCCTGAGACACTTATTAAGTGGACCAGGCCAAAATATGAAGACGATGATGCAGCAGCAGAAGCAGGACAGTAACCTGGACAAAGAGGAAAACCTCTTTGTTAACAATTAAGCAACTTCCCAACTAATGCAAAATGTTAAAAAGTGATGTCAGGAGAGCAATCTCTCTTTATTTTCCCTTAGAAGTGCGGGAAACGGTTGAGCAGGCAAATATGTACTTCATTTATTTTCCACTCGGTGACATTGTCTAGTCAGATAGAGTTGGACTGGTTTATAAAGTGTCCCCTTGCAGGTGCCTGCTTTTTGTACGTCTTGTGTGATTGCCACTTGTGCTGCTTCTTAATTGGCGTGGAGTTTAACCTTGTTTTTTTATAAATGAAATATCGAGTCATTTGCCTAATGAAATGTGCTCCTTTACAAAACCTTATTTCATGCTGTAACATTCCTGACCATATTTCAGTGTCTCTCTTGCACATCTAGAGTGGTGTTTGTGATACTATATTGAGTGCCTGTGGGGGATGAGGTCAGTGGTTGTATCATCTGCTCACACTGCAAGGCTGATAACCAGGCATTATGAAGTCCTGAGAACTAGTGGGGAGCATCTTGTGATTGGGGCTGCTTTTTTCTGCACATGCTCTCATCAACCTGTCCATGAAATTGACCTTGCAGTGTGATGCTTTAGGGCCAGTTTAATTGTTGTTTTATACATTTCCCCAGTGCTATGACATGTGCCTACAAGCCCAGTTGAGAATTTATACACTTGTTTTCTTCCTTCCCGTTGACTCATTCCTTAAATAAAGTGGCTATTGTGATTTGATCTATTGATTTCTTTTCAAGAGTGCCTCCATGAACAGTACATTAAATCCAAGGTCCACTACTGGCAGATATTACTGAAACATTACTGGGCAAAAACGTCTCTTGTGTGCACCTTTTTTTTTCCTTTCTTTTTTTACAGTACCCCATTATGGGGCCCTGGGCCCTTGTTAAGGGAGTGGGATACCACCTACGTAGTTTGGAACCGCACATAATGTGTATGTTTTAATTGTTCCAAGGGTAGGTAGGAGGGGATGTGCATGTGCAATGTTGTATATTGGTCATTTTGTGAACTCCCCCGGGTGGATTAGTCTAGCGGAAATTTCCACCCGAGACGAAGCCAGAGATGGCCCAACTCGGCGCGAGATGAAGGGAGGCACGCGCCCACGGATGTTAAGCATCCGTGGGCGCGTGCGTCACCGCAGCACCACTCCGCCTCCCCTGATTGTGGAACTATTCATTTCAGCCGAGTGTCAAGAATGCCAATGAGAAGCTAGAGTAAATATGTAAATATATTTTCAAAACAAAAACACATGACACCTTCTCAGCAGCTGAGCGCACTCCTGACCTTATTACGCCTTGACCTGAAATATCTTTCGTTTCTGTCTGTATCTATCCACCTGTATATCTTCTAATAGACAGCCATAGTTGCTTCAGCTTCTTTCCACTAAAACAAACCATAGGTAACAGCATCATAGTGTTTGATTTAGAAATGCAGAGAACTCATTAATCACCCCCTGCTTTATTTGTGAAAAATTCTGCATTGTAAACAAACCTATTTCCAAAAACCAGCAGATTTACCCATCAATATGTCATCAATAACAGCCCAGTATCACAAATGGGTGGCAGTGAAACTGCGCTTCATATACAAACATCTCTCGTGATAGGTGTTTACATATCAGAGGTGTCACTAATTGAATGCCAGGAAGGGCAGGCTTGTTACAATCGTTAACATGATAAAATACAACTAATAAGCAATGCACACATTAAAATAAGGGAAACAAAGCGATGTAGCTTGTTAGCTGCCTCAATTCAAGTGACCTACATGCATTCTCTTCCCTGCACATCAAATCTCCACACTCCCAGAGCGTGGTGGGAGACAAAATGGCATCTAAGTGCAGAAGGTGCAAAGGCACAAATGCAACCCGCTACTGGTTGAAAAATAAAAGGCGTATGTATTTAGAGCGTGCTGCGTGATTGATGGTAAACCCAGAAAAGCGGTTGATCCATGTTCTTCCATATTCATCGCCTGCTCTGGATTTACAATTGATCATTCAACATACCCTTAGTGTGCATCCAGTATCTGTAGAGCCATTCTATTGCCTGCATAGAGTAACAATTCACTAACGTAAGTCCAAAAGCAATGAATGCAGAGAAGAATGCTTCCAGCCTGTACATTGTTTGTCACTCGGTGCCTACTTAAGAATGGGTCTACAAGCCAAAGCTCATTGTGGAGCATTATTACAAAAATAAGAAAGGGATTTACAAATTTGTCACTATATAAATGGGGGAATCTAAGACAGCTTGTACAAGCAAAAATAAATATGTAACTAAAATAAAATGGTCCAATTTCCATTGACTGCCAGTGTAATAAATAAGCCAGGTACATATGAAAATTGATACAGTGGTTTGATTGCAATGAACAACTTAAAAAATGGTATTGAGAAGTGGCTGGCAAATTTTGATTTGGTGTGCTTTGTCACTACCAACCTGTTTGCGGATCAAGAAAAGGAAGGAGGAGGAGGGGACGCTGTTGACTAACTCTGAGACGATGTGGATGAGCATGAAGAAACAGAGTCAGACTTCTTGTGGGATTTTCCTGAGGCCTTCTTTTGGCTCTTCACCTGAATTTTGTCCTGGACCTTCTGCACCAGATCATTCAACTCGTCCTATTTGAAAAGAGGGGCAAATATTAATCGGTTTTGCTTAAGAGGACTATGAAACACTTGCTCAAAGTGTGGGATACCAACATTAGATATAATCACATATTTTGTTTCATGCTGTGCAAGATAAAGGTAATGGTACCCAAGCATAAATAGGTGTGGAAGCAAATGTTCTGTGGAGAGAAAGTCAGGATGTTAAGATAGAGTGAGAGAAAAACTGACCAAGGTATATGTGTAGAGAAGCTTGCACCCTTTGGACTGTTCCTTCCTGTCAGCCAGCCAATCAACTGCATGTGGCAAGCAGAAAGTTGAGTCCTCCTGGGAGCAGACCATCATTGAGAGGTAGAGGTTGGCCCTGCAAGTCTCACACTCATATTCCACCTCATCCTGCTGCTGCCCCCTAGATGTTCCCCCACTCCCACTCGATGCTGCTTGCTTCTTCTTCCCAGTACTGACACTGATCTTCTCAGTGGCCTTCAGGTTCAGCTCTTGCAGCTTCTTTCGCCATGTCACTTCCTCTCTGCGTAGCCTCTGCAGCATTGGCAGCACTTGTTGCAATACTGGAAGCTGGCTGCGGCCATCTTGCGCAATTCCTAGGACGAGGCGATCAAGTGAGAACACACTTGGCTCGCAGCTGTCACGTATGTCCCGGAATACCTCCTCTGCTGCCCACAGCCATGACGGACGTGCGAAATACACACTCTCCGACACCAAGTATCCAGTGCATATGGTGGATGTGAATGCACGAGGAAAGACAAGTACGAACTCGCCAGGATTCTGTACCAGTCGTGATGGAGACACACCATGTGTTACTAAGGAAGAAGGTGGAACAGCTGCTGTGTCTGATGGGAGCCAGATGGCATTTCCAGACTTGCAGTATCGGGGCACCAACTTCAACATGGCAGATCTGAACACGTCTCCCTGTGACTCCGGGACACCATACCACACCTTGCTTGCTCCAGCATGAAGGTACTCAACCCATGGTAGGGCATGGGGGTCACGATACCAGCAACATGCAGTGAACAGCATGCCCACATGTAGCGTTGGAACTGTAACCCCCATTACAGGACCCATGCAACGTAGGACTGATCCTGGATTATTGGTCAGCACTTTGAGGTTCCATGGGTGTCGTGCAAATGGACTTGTCTTTCCACATGGAAAACCATACCCCCATACACCTGAATCAATGGAGCCTGAGTGAACGCATACATGATGGGATCGATCAGTCACGAGCCGCCAAAACTCAGCTTCAGCCTCTGTAACTGGGGCCTCTCCAGTTCTAAACCACATGCTCATTGTATTGCGTGCGATACGATAAAATGCGTTCAAGGGCATAGTGCGGCCTTTAACCACGCATTCCTCAGACTCATCCTCTGAGGATTCATCATCCGAATCGGACTCTTCCTCCTGCTGTGACTTTCGTTTCCAGCCAGCCTCAACTTGGTCTAGCAAACGCTCACGTTCTGAAGGACTGAGTGTGTCATATGGTAGGAGATACTTGCAATAAATGTCATCCAACTTTGCCACGCGGTCTTGGGCAGCTTTGGGAATGCGCATGTAATCTGCCACACGGACCCACCTCTTCTTCTCTATCACCTCCTTCAGGCCACCAAAGTATTGCACACTCTGGTATAAGCGAGGGAGGTCTACCTCCATGCCTCCAATCTAGAGGGAGAAAAATGCAAGGTATTCAGACAATGGCTACCCAGTCAGTGCTTCAGGCACATGCATCATTACAGAATCTGACGGACCAAGTAAAAACCCCGTATATTCGAAAATCAGGTAGATGGAGATACAAGGGCAGATCGATAAGTAACGCAAACAATTTAATTTAGGCAAAAGTTTAATAGATAGACAAAACTTAAGATATACATGGCGACCTTCAATCCTTTGGCTATTTTTCAACATATGAACCGTTCTGTTGATGCATTTGTCCCACTGTGGTACATCGTTAAATGTGCCATGTTTTTAGATCTCCTTTTTTTTGCCATAAGACCTGTTTTACTGGGCGTCCGGGACAATGCTGATCAGTAATGTCTTCTCGATCCTCAGAAACGGCTTACACCATCTTGAAATGTTGCTACGGTCCAGGCATGTGTTCCCATACACTTACGTCATGTCCATGTGAATTTGGGTGGGAGTTTCCTTGCGCCCACAAAAAAGCACAGCAGCTTAATGCTCAATAAGGGTGGGTGCATTCACCATCTTTGCTGGCTTGTTCTCTTTTGATGCACTTGGGGGCACCCTGATGCAGATGTGTACAGACCTGACCATAAACTGAGCGACTTTCGTCTCTTTTCCCCCTTGAAAAAAGGCCCTATGGAAAAAAAAAACTGAGCTCTAAAAACATGGCATCTTTAACTATGTACCACAGTGGGACAAATGCATCAACAGAAATGGTTCATATGTTGAAAAATAGCCAAAGGATTGAAGGTCGCTATGTATATCTTACGTTTGGTCTATCTATTAAACTTTTGCCTACATTAAATTGTTTGCGTTACTTATCAATCCGCCCTCGATAATGCACCACTGCACTCCTCTTTGCAAGCCACACCTGTTGGTACAAAGCCTGTAACTGTAGGAGCAACCATTGCAAAGTTTTGGCCAATTGAAACATGCACTTCCATATACGATAATGGAAGCAAAAAGCCTCAAACGTGAATATCTGGAAATGACAAAAATCCGAGATACAGGGTTTGACTTGGGCCACCAGAACTCGACATAATCACTGCCATCATAAAATTTTCAGTAAAGCATCCATTCCTACTCACCCAAGGAGGTTGCTTCAGGGAGATGTTTTGAGTGCTAAGGTATTTCCTGATGGCTGTCATCTCTTTGACATTTGGTCCCCAGCGATGCATCATCTTGTGAATGTACTGGTTGTATGCAGTGAAGCGCATGTTGTCATTTACCTTGCATTCAGGTTTGAAACTGGATGGTGGGACAATTCGGCATAATCCAAATTGCTCTGCCAGAGGCCTCACTTTGTCAAAATATTCCAGAGGATCATTGAACTCCTCCTCAGTTGGAAAAAAAGATGGGGCCTCTAACATCGATGCATTGGATGAAGCTGCTGCAGTGGCTTTTGCAGATCCAGTAAATTTTGTGGTTGCAGTGGCCTTCGCTGCTGCTGCTGCTTTTTCTGCCGCTGCCATGGCAGCAGCTGCAGCCTTGCTGGCGCGACCTTTTGAACCTGCTGCTGCTTTCCTAGGAGGTAGTGGTGATGGAAGCAGAGGTGGAGGTGGTGATATCTCCTTCTTCTTGGTTGCAGTTGAAGTTGAGGCAGTAGCAAAGGCATTGGTAGATGCAGTGGTGGATGTTTGACAGGGAGAGGTGGAGGTATGGCAGGAAGAAGTGGAAGCCACGGGGGCAGGAGGCCGGGTCACCAGCTTGGCCTGCATGACCAGTCTTGGGGGCACACCACCCTTGCCAATGGTCCCTTCCGTGCCCAACTTGAGAGCCAGGCCCAATCCTTGCCCCCCTGCACCCACCAGACCACTGCCACCGGCTGCCTGCAAGGGAATGTAGAATAGTGGCCCACTCCCACTGCTCAGGCCATCCGTCTGGGTACTGCACTCCATGCTATGCTGAAGGGAAGAGCCCACTTCTGATTCCAACACAGTGTATTGGCCTTCCATCATCTCGTCAAGATTTACCTGGAAAGAAGGTACAAGTTTCAGACGAGGCTGTAACTTTTGCTGTGGATTACTATAGAGTTAATCAGATTTCAAGACCATTTAGCACACTACTGCAATGGCATTGTTAGATATTACAGAATTTTAGCATTTGATGATGCACCCAGTACTGTACTCTAGCACAAACTCATACTCTGTCCACATACATCCTAGCAAAAGTGCCACACAAGTAGAATCCCCACCTATTATCACACCTTTACCCAATTAACCCTTTGCAAGTGCATACTGCTGAAGAATTTGCAAAAAGACTTTCCATTCCCTTCATACTGATGGGACCTGTGCAATGGCCATTTCCCAGGTGCCAACTGCATTTTCTACCCCGTCAGATAATTATTCAAATACTGAAGACTCCAACAAATTGTAGAGTGCACTCATGAACAAAAAAGCTACATGAACTAAACAAAAAAGGTCTTCCTAACCTGGACTGCAATAGAGGTGCTGCTGACATTCTTGGCGAGCAGATCTGCCGGCAACTGAAGCACTGCATTAGCCCCTCCCTTATTGGCAGCCACCAATGCCCCAACCCTCACCCCTTTGGAATCTTCTCCTTCCCCAAGAGTAGCCCCAAAGTGGTGCAAGGCAGGTTTAGTGCCGCGACTCCTGAATGGGGTGTGCAATGGAGAACTTTCCGGCTCAGATTCAAAGGCATACACACTGCTCTCGTGTTCTGGAGAGAATGGGGCAGCTGTGGAAGTGGAGGCCGTGGTGACATTGGTGCTGACAGTGGTGGTGCCTATTGCAGTGCTGGTGTGGTGCAGATCCGTGACTGTGGTAGGCTCCCTCCGGTGCAAGAAGATGGACTTGCGCCCTACCTGTCTTAGGTCACTTTCTGAGGCTGACTTCCCTAGATTGCTCGACATTGTGGTAGTTGGGGGAGATGTGGATGGGCCATCCTGAAATGAGCCTGTGCGGACTTTCATCTGCCGCCACTGGGCTGTGCTACCCCTTTCTAATGGTGGGACGCTCCTTTCCCTTGCAGTAACTTTTTTGGGCTCTGGATTATTAGCCTTGAGAAAGAGAGAAAAAGAAGAAAACATTAAGATATGGTGAGTGCAGCAAATACAGTATTTAAAGGTAGGTTGTAGGCTTTACTTCTGTCCTTACATCTACTAAGCTCCTTTCCAGCATGAAAAGGTTTTTCCGTACCTTTGGGGCGTTGCTAATTGGTATGCTGCATGGTGCACTATCCTCATCACGTGAGCTGCTCCGCAGATTCCGATGACTAGGTGACCCTGGAGGTGAGTCAACCATGTTCATGGTTTTTCTCATGGCAGCAATGACAGCACTGCGGTCATGCTTCTTTTTTCTGGCCACAGCAGCTGGTGACAATGGCTTGGGAGGAGGCCCTTCAGCAGCACGTCGCTTACTTGCCTGCCGAGTTGAGGTGGGCTCATCCTTTTTTGCTGTTGCACTAGGTGCCATTCTGAGAGGAGCTTGCTTGTTGTCTGCCTTGGTTTGCAATTGAGATGGTTTTTTTTCAGGTGGAACTAGCTTTTTGGGTGGTGGGGGAGCTGGCTTTGGGGCTGGTTTCTTCTGCTGTGTTTTCTTAGGTGCAGAACGAGCCATGGATTCTATCCTTTCTGTGAAGTACACAAATTCATCTGCATAAACCACTGTACAGTACCAAAGTACCATGTCGTCTCCATTATTCACACACAAAAAAGACCAAGAGGAGCCCAGATAATTTGATCTAGATCATGCAGAAGCTCAAAGGACAGGAGAAAAGGAAGTGACAAAAATAGGAACTTAGGAATTGGACAAAGGAAGTGGAGTGAGTGAGAGAACCCAAGCAATATTATGACATGCAAATGACATTTTGACATCTTATGCTCTACCTCTCCTCTCCATCCTAGGCAAGTCCAGCAAACTGTCAACTGACAAGCAATCATCATCTGCATCATCGTCGTCATCATCATTGGCAATCAGCTTCCTCCCAATTAGCTCCAGATATATAGCGGCAGCTTCTTTAGTCTTTCTGGTGGGTCTCTTTGAAGAGAGAGATGGTTCAGGAGACTTTGTGGAAGGAGCCGGAGGTTGCCGAGTGGGAGAAGGCGAGCGTGGAGTGGAAGAACGGTGGGTGGAATAAGGAGGGGAGGCTTGTGATCGGGTCTTCCTGCGAAGCACAACTGCCGCCTTCCTCTCCACTGACGAGTTAGCCTTTTTCTTTGCAGGAGGTTTGACCAACTGCTGCTTCACCTTCTTCACAAGTGGTTGGTCATCATCAGAAGAAAAGTCTGATGAAGGGCTCTTAAATTTCTTGGTCTTGTTCTCAGCTTTGTTGTCTGAAATAAAAATACAATTTTGTTCAGAATCCTTTTCGCATGGGCAGGTGGAGCCAACCATCCATTGCCAGCTACAACTTTGCAAGAGTGTTCTTTCATCACATCTCTCACTAATATGGCTCAAGAATCCTACCTTTTTTGATGACTGGCTTTGACTTCCCACTTTTCTTTCCATTTCCATCTTCCCCCCCTTTCTTCTTGATTATATCTTTCTTCATCCTAACCTCAGGTACTTCTTTTACACCACTCACTTCACCCCTTGAACTTCTTAAATTGAATCGCTTTTCTGGTTGTTTGCTCTTAGGTGGCGATGATGGTGTCCTCAGGGCCAGACTCCTGGTGACCATCCGCTTGGGTTGAGACACCTTTAACTTTTTCTTTGCAGCAGCAACAACCAAAACTTTAGTCCCGCTTTTCTTCACGTGTGACACTGCAGATGTCACTTCAGAACATCTTGGTTTGACTGGAGTTGCAGAGGATGCAACCCGTGTTGCAGACCTCGTTCGCATTAAAATAGATCTCCCTTTAACTTTTTGGGCCAATTTGTTAATGTCAGTGGCTCGTGTCTTGAGTAACCGCTGCTCCTGGTACTTCTGCTTTAATGCTTGAACTGCCCCTTGATCACCCTTTGATGCCTCTGGTCGGCAGATAGCAGCAGTGCGGTCAGCCTCCGCCTTGCGGTTGGCACCAGCTTTGTCACATGCCTTTGCCACCTGGGAGTGTGGCAGGGACGGGCGGCTGCTACGTCCCCTGCTTTCCCGTCTTCCAACTTCTCTCCCGCTTTCCCTTGTAATGCCTTCTTCACTACGACCTCCACCAGCTGATTCTGGTGTCTGAGACAGTGACTCTTCTTCTGGAGAATCAGGAAGTCCTGCCAAGTTAAAGAAGTCTAGGCTAGGAGGCAGCACTGGTGTACCTGAAATATTTTTAAAAAATCATTAGTGACTCAGAGTCAATTTTCAAGCAATTCATAGCAATATTAAATCTATATCTTCACAAATGATAATGCAGCCTGGTATTGTCAAGTTGCATTTACACATTAACACCAGAAATTAAATGTCCATACAAATTAATGAACATTATTATTATCATCGAGTATCTCACATTGTAGGGGTAATTTCTTTTTCTGCAATTATTTCTCTGGCATGAAACTATGAGTTAAAATGCAAGTGAACCTACCTCGAAGGCAAAGAAATGTGAGAAAATCCTCTGTCTTTGGCCGCTTGGAGATGGGAACCAGCTCTGATGGAGACACATTTGCACCATTTGACTTTCCCTTGTCCTTGTCCTTCACAGGTGTTAAAGCTGGACTACTGAGGTTTGATCCCTGAGCAAACTTCCTCTGCGCATGCACCTTGGTCCTGCGGAGACAACTCCCACTTTTTTGTTTTGGCCAACACCCACCCCATTTTGTTGTTAATAATATTCCAGCATACCCTTTCCATTCAAAATCCAATGAAAATCTAAAGACATAATCTCACCTTTTTGGGGAGTCCTGCGAAGAGTCATCCAACACCTCAGACTCCTTCTTGCGCTTCTTTGCCACTATCCTTCCCACAACCATTTTTCCTTCCCTCGAAATCTTGACTAATCACTTAACTTGCTCTCATAATCTAGATCATTCCTTCCCTAGAATGAAAGTAGGAATGTCACATTTACAAGATCAAAACCATTTCAACTCCCCACATGCAGATTAATCACTAACATAACTGTAACATTGTTTTGTGCAGCTGATCCAAACTCCTATCTTTTTTCATTAACTTGAGCAAATACAGTTGACTCCGGATATGACAGCCTCAGTTATTACCGACTTGAATGGCTGGTCCCGGCATACTTTCATAACACAGTGCGTATTTTTACTTGTGATATAACCAACGCATTTTCACCTCAACTAGGGTATAACACACCATTTTTTGGCCCCTCTGCACAGGAAAATGTGCTGTTTTTTTATTATTCAACTTCGATGCGCAGGAGGGCAGAGAATACTTGAGGGGGGTGATTTTCCCATTCTGTCACTGGACTAAGCTACTCAAAATCATACTTTTTCTGGTATATTTGGCAATAAGAAGATGGCAGAAGAAAATTAGTATTTTTTATTATTCTGACTAATTTATGGATGAGCTAATTTTGCATTTTTGTGGATAGATTCATTAATAAATGCAGTAGTGTCCATTATAAGCATATGGAGAGCAGAAAACTCGTGCTTTGTTACAAAAGTGGTGATTTGGCTATAACAGACCTCGGTTATAACACTTTTCCCCCTGGCACCTCGAAATCTGTTACAATAAAACTTCTAAGTCGAACTTCCCTCAGTCGGAAGTTCTGTATAAGTTGATGAAATCTATGATCTTGGTTGGTCACAATGTAAAATAATAGATAATAAACTTCCCTAGCTCAAATTTCTATAACTCAAAGCTCTCCATAACTCGAAGTGCTGGCAGGGCCTTACGATGGGATGTCAATGCATTTTCAGTCTCCCTAAGTCGAAGTTCATGTTGGCGAGTCCGGAAAATTTTCTCATTTCCCAGCCGAAGGGTCGAGAGTGGGCCACATGTACAGAAAAGCTCTTTCCTGATCTCCGTCTACCAGAATGACTCATGCCATGGAATAGTGTCAAGTCTTCGTGTGTGGCTGGAATCCCAACCAGACATACCACAAGAAGTGTTTGACTCGATTGTAAGAATACATTGAATCCTTTATTAAGAGTGACAGCCGATCTAAGAGTAGGCAAAGTTCCATGTTTTTTTTTTAGAACAAAACAATGAGGAACATTGTAGTGTGATGTGACAGTTACTTTTAAGTTTTGAAGACCTTGTCGCTGGATATAAATGTAGGCTTCCTTATGTGCTTAAAAAATTCCAAACTTGTCCAACTTGAATCTTCTATAACCGGAAAGATTTTTTCCAGTCCCATGGAGATTCGACTTATAGCAGTTTTACTGTATATCCAGAGTCAACTGTATTATTTACTGATGATTCAATTATGCTAGAAAAATCCCAGGTGCCTTTTGCCCTACAGAAAATTCTTTTACGGCACACCAAAACATATCTGAGGCAAAGTAACATGTTTTCTGTGGGCTGTTGGACTGCATTGGCATGAGAAGAGCATGTCATTTTTCAGAGTCCAGAAAGTGTCAAAAGGAAGTACAAGAAGCAGTGTCCTGCCTCCTTCCCCTCCAAAAAGCAAGAATCCCTGGAACCCTCCTGCGTGTGTTGGTCAGACGGAATGGGAGAGGTCATTCCCCCGCCCTCCTTGTGTTTATATGTGTGTACCTATCTCGTCCCCAGTCCTCTGAACGTCAACCCTTCATGTGTGGGCGTCGACTGCACACCGGGCCAACAAGGGTGGGCCGTCGACTGGGCACGTCGGTCTTCCTCCGCCGCTGCAGGGAGGGGCAGTCCAGCTTGCAAGTTGACAACACCTTCCAGGCGAGAGGCAGGCACGGAAGGAAGGCAGCAGCACAATGATCTTCGGGTCGTCGCTCCCCCTTCCCCTCTTCCCCTTCCTTCCCTCTCCCCCCGCAGCTGCCTCTCCCTCTTCCGCCTTCCCTCTCCCCACCTCCCTCCCTCTCTCCCCCCCTTTTTCAATGAAAGGGAAGGAGGAGGAGGAGGAGGAGGAAGAGAAAACCGACGCACCTGGACACCCTCATCTACGCAGAATTAATTCAGACCACGATTCAGACTGAAGCCAATGTTGACTCACTGGTCACTGTTTTTTACACGTTCTGAAACATGATTGCATGAACTCCCATTTAAAGTTAAAGACTTGGCGCCACTGCGGAGGATAAGATCAAGATGGCGGCCCCCACATCTCGCCTTGTGTGAATCCCACCAACCAACGAGGCCGCGAGGGAGGGAAGGTTGGCTGCTCACTGGGGAGGTGGTCGAGCGATGTTCTTGACTCGGGTGCTGCTGAAAAAGACCAAGTCCCTGAAGATACTGGTGTCCCTGGAGAGCCTGGTGACGGGGCACAGGCGCAGTGCAGTCAGGCTCAGGCTGGCCGACAAGCTCGAGAGGGTGCTGTGGGACCCGTACGTCAGGGAGCAAGTGGTCTACAAGGAGAAGAAGAAGCTCCGAAGCCTGTAACCCTGCATGCGATTCCCTTTATTCAGAGACACACCATGATGTACAGATTGATGAGCAGGCGGATCCTCATTCATGCAACCCCGCTGCAGCGATTACTTTCTACCCAGACGTCTGCTGTTGCTGCTAATGCTGACTGTCGCACTAGTCAGAGTGACCCGGTATGAGTGATCACAGTGGCCTTTGTTTAGGATACAAGTTTCAGAGAAGTACGTGCCTGGATTTAACACTGACAGACCATACGCATAGGACTTTATCCTGACCCATTGTACCAAAGGTTTGCCCTCAGGGTTTTACCTCCTGCAATGACACAGTAATGAATTATTGTACAAGGGACTCACCAATAAATCTTATTAAAATCCACTTTCTCTCATTTAGAGACAGCACACCCTTCTACATGAAGCTCGCTTCTACCAAATCCCTGATGAGATCAGGCAGCATCTCTTCACGCATGGAGGCCTGCCCAGAAAGTTTGTGGATCACATACAACCTTTCCGAGAGCTAAGCCTCATGGTACGCAAGCCTGCCCTGGAAATCATGTCTGCCATGAGGCTTGCTTCTAAAGAGAGGCCTGCAATCAAATATGTGATGTGTATCCTTTGTTTCTTTAATAATGCCACAGATTACAGTGCAATAAAACCTTAGCAGCTAATAGATGGTCAAATGGGAAATGGGAAGACGTTGACCCTGGCACATGTGCTTCACTGTGCATATGAATCTAACTGGATCCTGGTCCACATACCCTGGTGTGAGTTATTTGGAGTTTGTTTATTAGTTTACAATTATTTACATGCATGTAGATATAGGCTACAAGATGCAGGTGTGATATACTGACCTACATTGAGGGATTGTATTCATGAGGGCCAGGCTTTAGGGTATGTTTTTGTAAGCGCTGTTGACCCAATCAGGAGACGATGTCACTCTTGCATCATGTGTCCATAATTTGTTTTGTCTTGCATATTACAAACGGATGGGCATTATTTTTACCCGAAGTAGCAGATATTTGAGTTAAATACTTTGCCTGGATATTTGAACATTATACAACCGGAACTGGGAGACTGTTATTTGCATTACATGGAAAACAGTCAAAAATTTTCGAACACTGTAATACAAAATGGAAGATTGTAAATTGAGTTACTTTTGTCCAATTTTCCATTGAGTTTTGCATTTCAAGAGAAATGCATGTAGCATGAATTGTGTTGTACAAAAGTAGGATAATGTACTGTTGTATAGACAAATACTCTTGTGAAATGATACCAATAAATTCAATTTCCAGTGCCTAACTGGATGCGCCACTTTAAAGAGGTGGCTCCATCTGCTACAAGCCCTGGAATGGTGGATCATCCTTTGGATGCTGCCCTCTGGCTTCAACACTTTCGCTCCCAGAATTCATCTAGCTTGCAGAAACTGAAGGTACCTTCCATATGAGTTGATGTTACAGTCTCCTTTTACTACACGCATTTACTTGACAGCTGGTGACCACACGTCAGTATGAGTGGAGCCAGCGAGAGTCCACAGAATCAGGAGTGCCTCTGGATCACTTGGTTGAGTTTGGGGTTGCCAGGGCCAAGTTTGCATGCCAGTGTGTGTCTGCACTTCTGGGAGAGCTCTGTGAGCAGGCATCCTTGGGAATGATCCAACTACTGGTAGCTGTGGATGGTGCAAACGCACTCTTCATTGACAAGTCTCGTGTGCGCAGAGAGGACAAGAGTTATGTGATACCCTCGTTCATGACCTTGCCCATGGCCTTCCACTCCATAATGCAGGGAAACTGGGTAAGTGTTTGGGTAGTTTGCATGATGTGTGAATTACATTTTTAGGTTTCTATGCAAATGTTGATAATTACTGAGGTTTTAAAATATAACTAGAAAAACCCTCGCTACACTCGCATTTTTTCTATGGCGCGGGCGTAGCATACCACTCGCTTTGATGGCTTTTTCTAGGCCTACAGCCTGCAGTGCCTACCATATTGTTAATCACTTCGGATTTATAGCCAACGATGATGCCCATCCCCCAATCATATGCATACACCCCCACCCGTTCCTCCTTGCATTCACATATCCTTGATTCTGTACCCTGCGACCCATCTCCAATCCCACCTTTGCTTTCCATTGGCTGGGAAATATGCATCTTCCCACCTCAACATACCAATACCTTTTGAATTTTAAAATACCCCAGTTATTGTATGAACAGAAATTCACAACCTCTACCGCTTCTACTCGCATGCACTCGCACATGTGTCTAAATTATATGCACACTTTCCGGCCACGTTTTTCTATATAACTGCTCATAACTCCCCCCCTATTATAAACGTCCATGGAACTCTGCAGTGTTTGTATTAGATGATCAAAACACTGGTTTCATTCTCCCCGACACTTTCTTTTGACGTTTCGACCTGCCTGGGTTCAGAGTCCATGTAGTTGGCACCACTGATAAACAACATCCCAACCTAGCCTATGTTCGGTTTGTTTACGACATTCCAATTCGACCATTCCTCCTCTCCCCCTCCCCTGGTGTGAGGTCACCGTGAAGACATGGGTGGAGGATGGTGGAAGGGTAGAGGGGTGTTCACGGGAGAGGAGATGTGTCCTCGTTCACGTCCAGCAAGCGACTGTGGCGTTCCTTCCACCCATTGCGCATGCTCGGAAAGGGGGCCAATCGGAGGCGTCATGGTAACAATACGTCCAGGTAACAATGGACCGGGGCCAATGGGGAGGTGGCGGTAACAACAATTTGGGGGCTTATACACACACCGCAAGCATTTTAATATTATATAATGTATATATTATTATTATGTAATGCCTTGCTTCCTCAGTTTACTGCATAGTGTACTGAACAAAATCTGGAACACTGGTCATATTTGCAAAATTTGGATCCCATTTCATGGTACAGTGCTGGACATATTAGCCGTCGCTGAATGTTTTTTTCCAGCGACGGCGGCGGCGGGGTTACCTGGCAACCCTGTCCGGCGGGCCAATTCAAACATCAGCCCATGGAGAGCGCTTCCATTGTTGCCACTGTTTACAAATCGAGTGAGTGACGCGGACGACCCAGCGACGGGTCTCTTCTGCCTGCTCACTCACTCACTCGATTTGTAAACAGTGGCAACAATGGAAGCGCTCTCCATGGGCTGATGTTTGAATTGGCCTGCCGGACAGGGTTGCCAGGTAACGCCGCCACCGCCGGAAAAAAACATTCAGCGACGGCTAATTTGTCCAGCACTGTATACCTAATGATCTCCATGATTGGCTAATTAGGCATCAGGTTAATAGTTTATGACAAGAGAGTAATGATATTACTACTACACACAAAACTTCATCTTGCAGAACAATGGAGTGGTGATATCAGTAGTGGACCAGCTGGCTGAACCTTCGCCCCCTCCCCCTTCCCATCTCCCATGGGCACTACTGGGAGAGCATGGATTCAAACACTTGGATCCATTTATTCCTCTGGAAGTCCCACCCTACACCACCAAAGAGTTGGAGAGCTGCTTGGACTATTATGATGATAGGATGTGGTTGCAGCACCCAGGTTCAAAGACTCCTGAAGGGCGCAGGCAATATGCATTTCTCTCAACACACAATCCATTTCGCTTGATGCAGCTCACCTATGCCTACTAGATTTTGTAGAGAAATAAATGTGCTTGTATTGGATGCAAGACTGACTTTCATGATTTAATTATCATTTAATTGTGATGTCACCTGCAATTCCAGTGCCTTCGACAGCAGACAGCACAAGCAATGTATTGGCCCTAGCAAAATATTTTGCTGATGCTCATAGCCAGTGGCGTTGCTAGGGGGGTGCGTAGGGTGCAGACCACACCGGGTGACACCCTCCAAGAGTTCAAAGGGGGTGACACCCAAGTGATTGTTAAAAAATTATTTCCTCATTTTATATCGCCTGACATTCATTGATATACAGGGTGGATCAACTTCAAGTGTCGTTTTATAACGGCGATTAATAGCAGTGATTTTGCGACGACGTAGCAGCGACGTGTAAAATGACCCACTTCGGCACCATCGAAAATATTAGCTGCCAATAGCAGCACACACTGCTGCTGGGTTGACCTGGAAGAAAGTAGGTGCACACATGACCTGAGATGCACCTGGGTGAAATGCCTTCTTTGCGGACTGCCGGATTGGCATTGGTGCCGCATGTGGTTGCACTCGTTGCAGCAGGTTCATTACATGTACGCTAATATTGGCAGCTAATATTTTCAATGGCGCCGAAGTGGGACATTATTCACGTCGCTGCTATGCCAATCGTAAAGCGCTTCTATAGCCATTATAAAACGACACTTGAAGTTGGTCCACCCTGTATGTGAGAACTTCATTAGTACAAAACAATAACCAAGTATTCTGTACGGTCGGGCATGGGAGAAGGTCCTGGCCCCTGGGCCAGGGGACACCACGAGTTGCTGCACCGGGTGACAACACTAGCGACACCGCTGCTCACAGCAATAACAACAGGAGCAGCCAAGGTTGCAAGAGTCTTCATATCATAAGCTGTATTACATTACAGCAGGGCCTGCCTTTACCATCATGCAGTATGGCCACATTATTCTCACCTGTAAGTTTGATCCCCTTGATTTGTTCACTCCAGGTCATAACACAGAGGTCAAAATTTCTGATGGGGGCTGTGCCGTTTCATTTGGGTTGAAGCAGAGACTGACATCACTCACTGGCCAATTCTGGCATGAATTGTCACTACTAAACCAACAAGTGAAAATGCTGCATAGAAATATATTGTCCAGCACTCGACATCAAAGTTTGCTCTTTCTGTTAACCAAGATGAACTAGCATAATTCCAGTGCAGACCCATCACATTACTATGATAACAGAGTTCAGGCTTTGCCTAGTGGTGGAATTTTTGCCAGTGCATCACAATCTTGATGTGACAAATCAATAGCAACTTAACTCATCCATAAGATAGAATTCTCGCCACGATGCAGCATGCAGCCTTGGTGTGCATTTCAAATAGCCTGATCATTCCAGCATTCACAGGCATGGAAAATACTCATTTTGAGAAACTTCTCCAGGATCAAAGTATATAAACAACATGACCCAGCTACACTCAGCTAATCCACAAGTTCGGTACATGAGTGGTCAGGGATTTGATAAAGAAATAACTTTTTTGCCTGATCACAGCAAACACATAGGATGGCTTACTTTTTATTCAGGCACAACAATAAAGGGGCTAAGAGTCCATCTATCGAGATTTGCAGCAAGGTGTTGGTTATGTACATGACTATGTATAAGGTCTCGGCAGCAAAACAGGTGTTAGTTGCTCCCTTGCGAGAGAACCTTGGTCAAACATTGCTCCACCTACTCCGCTGGCTCATCTGTCTTGAACTTGCCTCTGTAGAAGGGGATGTATGTTACTATCACCTTCCAGTCAGTAAAGTACAGCATCCCCACAAATGCAGCTCCACCGTATGCAGCAGCAGTTGGCATCCTAAGGGAGGGACAATAATTAAGTCACGCAAAAAATGTTATATGCATAAATGTACATAACGTGAAATGTTCGTGTTTGTGCAATGAATATTATTCATGGTATTGTCACGAGGAAAAGATAACAGAAGAGGCTCTCAAATTCCATAAAAACATGTCAATAACAATTAACACAATTCAAAGTATAATGTAGAACGATTCGATTTTATCTTGACATGTGCAAGCTGCTAAACATGTTCCAAGACATCTCGGATAGATGTAAATGAATGAATAAATGCAACTGGTAGGTCCTTCTGGGGCCAGTCCTTGATTGGAGCAGTATTCCACAACTGCATTAATCTGCGTTAAGTGTTTTATGTCTTTGTTATTCTTACCACCCTTTACAACTTTTGCATAATGTGAGGTACTATATCGCCCAAAAAGATAGAGACGATTTTGCATTTGACTCAAGTGCAACTTGCACTTGAATCAAATGCCAATCGTCTCTATCTTTTTGAGCGATATAGTACATTGTGTAGATAGTAGAACACACAAAACTAGTCGTAAGTCGCACCTGCTCACAGCAAGCTGGTTTTTCAAATTTCGATTCTATGCTCAGTGGGTCAAGTGCCTGCACAATGTTACATGGGCTCCCTGACTCAGTTTCCGGTAATTATCCAGTTTCCTTACTTGCACTGTCCTTGCAATCAATTTCCATTCACTGGGGAAGACATAAATCAATTGGGATGAAGTTAACCCTGGAACCGTGCCGTGCCTACGAGTATTACGGTAACTGTGCCGTGGGGTCTTTTTGGACCCCACCATATTTTAATTTTTATTAATTATTATATAATACTTTTCAATGTATTGACTATATACAATCATTCTATGAACAATGCCTAAAATGATCGCTAATTCAAAATAAACATGCACTTCCTGTTATATACTGTAAAAAAAATGCCAAAAGTTCATTGTAATGATCATTTTAATGCATTTTTTTCCTTGGGGTCCAAAAAGAGGCACGGTTCCAGGGTTAACAAGCATATCTTAATCATCAGTGCTTCTCACAGTAGGTAAAGCTACACTTGAGGACCAGATGTGCTCACAATGATGTTGGCACAATTCTGTCTCTCCCCCCCCACCCTGGCTGAGTTGAACGCACAAGGCCATGCCTCGAGTGTGTCTGGCCTACAGCTGTATCAGTCCTCTTTCATGGTAGGAATGCACAAGCAGCTACATTTTGTCAGTTGTACACTTGTGAAAATGTTGCAATGGCAATCACAACTTGCAACAAGCTTGTTCCGAGTCATTATTGTGTTTACTATTCTTTCTCGTGCTGCTCGTCTAAATTGACCGGGGCCCATTTGCGAATCTGCCTCGTTAATTTGACCGGCAGCAGCGTTAAAAATACCAGGTGTGGAGAAAATGTGTCGAGGGTTCACATTTCCTGGACACCCTCCGCGTTCCAACCCTTGGCTCGCCTCCTTACCAGAGCCCAGCCTGCTCGAAGTGCTTCTTTCCCAGCAGTCTCAGAGGGCCCATCATGGCTGAGGACATTCCACTGACCACTCTTGCCTGGAAATGGAAGGAACCGTCCGCGTTCCCCTCAAACTCGGAATTTCCTGGAGGAGGCCGATCCCTAAGCTCCGAAGAATGACCAAAAAGTGAGGAGAATAGCCAACCCCGCAACACTGGATGTGACGTCACGCGACCAACACGTTCATTGGCTGCCTCATTTCATATTGAATTTCAAGGTCTGGTACCTACCACGTGAGCTGCCATTTTGGATCCAAGACCCGCAGAACTAGTTGGAAATTATGATTTTTTTTTAAACTGAAAAAGACGTGCTCTGTCATTTCAAGTCCAAATGACGTTGTTGACATTATGAAGCAAGTTATAACAACAATGGGAACAAAGGTGATGCCATTTGGAGCTTAATTCCCATGAATATCTTATCGCTTTTGTCAGCAATGATTACAGTAGTACCATTCATTTCCAAAAAGTGACTCCCATATGCAACAAGAATACTGCACATTCGAATCTTTCACAGGGTCCAATCAAAATAATATCTGCCATGATTAAGTTTTCTGCCGTAACCAAGGTTTGTTCTAGACATGATCCTATGAGGTATAAACAAAGCATTACATTGTACATAGGCACGGGACTCTGAGGTGGTGTCACGTTCACATTTTTCTTCACCTTTTCAGTTTAACTCTCTTGAAAGTCTTGATCCTGCCTTGTGGATATTGTGTGTGTGCAAAAACCTAAGAGATTGTCCTCATCTCTATTGCATAGCACTTGCTTGGAGGGACAAAAAGAAGTAAATGCTCTACAGGTATTTTTAAAAACTGGTTAGGTGATGGACATGAATTTTTAATGGTTGACTTTTTAACTGCAGTACAGCTGTAGCTCTCACTAGATTTGTGGGGATGAAAGAAGCCTCATAAGAAAAGGCTGCCAAGTAAGTGCATATACACAGCTGGACAAAATAGCAGGCCCTACAAAATTTTCCGGTGTGACCGGCACAAGCAGCTATCTCAACTCCCACCATCCATGCTGGAAAATTTCTGGAGACTGCTATTTTGTCCAACCATGTACTGTACATTGCATTTGGCCTTAAGCCGCGCTTACATGTGAGCGATTTGATGAGCGAATTTTTCGCCAAACAGTAACATCACTGAGTAACCCGAGTAACCAGTATTGTTTGAGGCGAACATCGATTGTTACTTTCACCTCAAACAATATTGGTTACTCAGCGATGTGACCACTCGGCGAAGACTTCAATTGTCAAATTGCTCACATGTAAATGCAGCTTTAGAATAGGACTGGCATCACCATGGGCAACTGTGACTGTCAGCATGTTGACAGTCACAATTGCCTATGTGATGCCAGTACTTGACTGCATGGTAAAATCAAACTGATTGGCATCAATACACATCATGTCCTCCCTACTCCTCAGTGTGATTGCTGAAGGAAATTCCTTTGTTCTACCCACTACCAATGTCCAACTCACTCACTGTCTGGCAGTTCAGGTAGCATTCGCTGTGTCTAAGCAATCCATTCACTATGAAAAGGACAAAATTGTTCTGCATGCTCAAAATATCTCCATCCTCCCCATCAATTCAAGTCTATACCATGCCACTGCTTCTTCATTTTTCATGGCAGTGATTCTTTATTCACGTTTCAAAAAATACTGAAGACTACCGAAGGAATTCTGGATATTTACAATTTGTTTCCCAAATCCCAATTAATATATATCTAGGATAAATACACAGGGCCCAATTCCCCAGCTAAAGTGGAGTGTAAGTGGGTGCTAGGATTGTTCACTTCAGCAACAAGTTTAAAAAGAAGCAACCCATTTGAAGCAACAATCTGTGACACCTTCATTGTAGTAGTAGGCTCTAGGCTGGTTCCTTCCCTTTAAACTGGTTGCTGCGGTGTACAATCCACAGCAACGTCACCTATACCCCTCTTGAAATGGGATTTGGGCAGACTTCTATTCATGAATATTGTAAATTTTAAAAAACTCTCCATATAAACAGTGGTTTCAGTGCATAATTATTAATATCATAAGATGGAAATTAGTCCAAGACAATCACATCCTTTGGTTCATTTGCCGGTGTATGCAGGGACAGTGTGCTTTTCACAACAGTTTCTGGCTCCTTGTTCAATGTCTTTGGCAGAGCAGTTTCAAGAACCATCTTTGGGGAGGAAGTATCTGCCCTTTTAGCTTGCAACAGCATTTCTGTCAATGTTGCTTGCCCTGTTCTTGGAGCCACTGTACCATTTTTCGTTGGAATGCTAGTCACAGGAGTTGTCTTGGCTAAGGCACTTTCAAGTTTATTAGCTGATGAAGTCTTGCTTGGTGTGGTGACTGGAGAGTTACCCAAGGTTGAAGCTGGTGCCAGCAAGTTTTTCTGCCGTTCCTCTGCCGTTAAAACTTTGGTGAAGTTAGTAATTAGTGGTGTTGATGGTTTCCTAGCCATTGGACTTCCACCTCTCTCGGATGTTGAATTGGTCGCAGTTGGCACCTCCTTAACGTATTCCCAGGTAGCAGGCCTGATAGACAACTCTTCCTTTCCAAGTTTCTTCCGGATATCTTTGTCAACCCACCAGCACATGGTAGGCCACACAGAGCTAGCAGTAATTTCAGGTGTAGGTGGCTTGCACCACTTGGCCAGCTCGGTAATCTTCCCCCTAGTGGTCTTGAGGCTGAGGGGCAGGGAAGGAGCAATAGAACCATTCTTCTGATGGAGTTGCCACCATTCACAGAATTCGTGTGCCACAAATGATTTTTTGTGGGGGTTCCCATGGACTAAATCAACAAGAAATGGGAGTCCATCAATAGGAAACTCCTTGCGCTGCTCTGAATTTGAAGTGGATGGGATTGTAGCCCTGCCTGGAGGGCTGGTGGGTGGAGTGGTTCTGTCAGCAGTAGGGGGAGATGGTGGTGGCAGTGACTTAGATGTGGAGATGTTATCTGCTGTGTCGACGCAGATGACAGCCCCAAACAGGTTTAAGATTGCTTCAGCCTTGACATTCTCCACTGTAAAAAAAAAACACCCATTACCATTTGCTAACACTGATGTAAAGTACAAAAATGTTTCTTAGCTTGATGACATGCATCTTTTTAGAATTCACATGAACCAAGAGTCATTTTTGCATTGACCCAGTTATGCCGGGAAAAGTTTTTGTTGAATTTCTGAATGTTTTTTGTTTCTATTAGATCATATTAGTTCCCAAAACACAAAAATCGAGATAAAACATTTTTCTGAATGCTTCTTTGCGACAAGGTGGATTTAGAACGGTGGCTCCTCTCCCGGTTTTTTTTGTGCAGCCCATCAGAAAAGCAAAAGCGGGTTCAAATTTTCTCCGCTAGAGCACACTTGCGTCGACATTAGGTCGAGGCTGAGGCCCAGGTGTTGGTAAATATGTTAACTTCTCTACTTTCCACTGAAGCAGTCTATGAGTTTAGGCCTTGTCAAGCGTCTATGGTCTCAAAGATTAGAGAAGAGAAGAGAGGCCTATTCACTGTTCCATGGGTGGTCGACCTAGTGTCGATCATCACATGCTCTGTCGGCTGTTTTCTAAGCTGATTTTGCCTTCGAGAGGGGCTTCACGAATAAGCAGCTATTTTGGCCGGAGAGGAGGCACCGTTGTAGCTCCACCGTGGTTTGCGAGAAAATGGCAGTTCCCTATAATTATGGGATGATAGGAAAATGTAACCTAGCATGGCTATAGCAGTTGTTAATTACATTACCATGGCAACAGTGACATTCAGCAATATCCATAGTTTCATAATATCACCAATGATTGATTGTTGTCGATTGGATTACCACGGAAGCAGGCTGTGCAAAGAATGGGTTGTGACTGAGTAACAATCAACAACAAGCAAGGATTGTTGCAACGGTTGCCATGTTTATCAATTGCCATGTAGTCTCGTTTTAATTGCATGGATTCATTAAAATACAGTTCAACAAAGCGTACAAAATCCACACACATACTTCACTTGTCCAAATGTGGGTGCATTTGCCTCTTGTGTTCCCCCGAACCAGATTTCAACACTACTCTCAGACAAGGAAAGCAAAAAATATGCCTATATTTCCCCGTCGACATCATCATTCATAAGTTTTCTAAGTATTACAAACAATAAATAACTCATAACATTAATCAATATTCGAGAATTAATTACTAATCATATTCGGAACATGAAGGTGCAGCCATTATTTCCTGAGTTAAAATTCAAACACCTGTATCTTAAAAAGCTGAAGCAATATTTGAGCAGGTTTGAACTCGCATCGTTAGATGGTACTCTCCTGAAGCCCCCGTGACTGCAGCCAGTTCTTTAGCAGCAGAAGTACCAGCGCAAAAAAATTAAAATATAACAACTGTGCTGGTGTTCCCTATAGGGGACACTCGGCATATCTGGGTTAATGAACAAATATGGAGTGATAAATATCTATCAAGTTTCCTATATAAGGGAGATTATACGACTTCTACATCTGAATTACTCGGATTCCTAAAGCAAGTGCCCAAGCCACTAACTTCTTGCTGTGGTTTCTATGAAACTATCACTCAAAAAGATGGAAACAATGTTGCATTGAAACCAGATGCAAGAGAGTCTTCATCTTTTTGAGCAATATGTACTCCACTTATCCGGGGGTTTCATAAGCTGTGGTTTCAGTTACCAGCAGTTTGAAAATATTTAATAAATATTAAATAAAGACAGTAAATTTTTAACACCAAAAAATTAGGCTTTCAGAAATTTTACTTCGTTAATTTTGCATGCACTCACCTAGTTCAGTTTAGAGGTGTATGCCACTACCAGTAATGTTTTCATTGAGCGCTGCATTCAGCAATGACAATTCAATGAACAAAGGCACTACACTACATGTTGTTCAAATGACATCAATTTTGTCACACTGACACTCAAAAGTGGGGTGTCTGCCCTGCAATTTCACCCCCCTCCACATGCACCAATTACACCGCAAATGCAAACATGCAACCACAACTCAAAACAAATGACTGCACTAATGAAAATGTCTTCAGTGCACAGCCACTCTACATCAGCTACTTTTAGAGAATACCACAAATGGTACATAGAGCAAGTTCACTTAGCTATGTCACATTTCACTACATTAGGTTGATAATATAATGTAGCACTCAGCTCACCTGGTCCGAGCCCAATCCAAATGCATCCAATGACTCGGGGTCGCACTTTCTTGGCCTTTGCATTCTTTTGTGCTAAGAATTCCTCTTCCTTCAGCTTCAGTCTTTCCTGCAGGTCACCCCCTTTTCCCTCTCCTCCACTATGATCATCTTCAACATCACCACCTTCTTCATCACTCAGGTATCCATGCGGGACAAAGAACTCATTGTCCACCTCGTAACCAGTGTCATCCATCTCCTCCTCCTCCCCGTCTGACCCACTCAAGCTTTCCCCAGGTTCTTCTTCCTCCCACTCATCATCAGAGTCCACTTCATAGACCAACAGAGTTGCGTCCTTTCCCAGTGGACGACGAGGACCTATAACCTGATGATTATTGATATTCAGGTGAGTTAGTAGGTGTGCATGTGGGTGAATGTTTGTTTTTTTAAACACATGGCTATGAACACAATTGTTGTAATAGTGCTTCATTGGCAGCATAAATGTGGCAAAAATCACCAAACTCAAGAGTACATGGCAATGCAGAAAATGCTGTTTGAATGTTGGAAATTCTTCTTCCGTGCTGAACTGATGCATATTTGGGGTCATAATGTCCGCGTGTCACCTAGCCCGCACCAGCTGGCTTAGATTTGGGGCTTTCCAAAAAAAAAAAAAATATGCTGATTTGGTGGTCATGTGACCACAGCAGCCATTTTGATTCAATAATTTTGTGTTAATGGCTGGAAAGCAATATTATTTATCACGTTGAAAATCATCAATACTCAGCGATTTCTCTGAGTGATCGTCTACTGCTCTAATTTACAAATGAAAATCAAGAAATATAACAAAAGTCTGGCAAGCCAGGTCAGAGCCTGAGACATGCTGTCATCTGTTGTTACAAAAAATAACCACTATTTTCAAAGCAAGCCCATGGTCTTAGAGGGCAAGCCCAAGTCTACAGACATGCTGCCCTATGTTGTAAGAAAAACTAACCATGCCTACATTTTACCCAGAGGCACATTTTCGATCTAAAAATATAACAGTCACAAAAGGGCTATATCAGCTTGCCGGTCTCTGAAGGTTAAGGGCTTATTTTTTATTTGGAAAATAACATTGCTATGAACATTTTGATATTTCTGTAAGAAAAGAACTACCTGAGGTCTAGTGATGACATATGAAGCATTTTGCTAAAATTGGGGAGGGGCTGATTCCAAAAAGAGGTAGTGTTTCAGATTTAAATTAGTTTGTAGGCATCATCCACAAACAAAAATCAGTGCTTCTATGGCATTTTCAGGCTGACATATTTCTGGTATACGTTATATATATTTTTGACACTTAGGTTTTTATATGAACTCTTATGTACTCAATGCCTTACAATTAATTTTCCCACGAAATTCCCTGGCAGCTGAACCACAACTTTTGTCAAAAATGACTCAGTTGCAATGGAATTAACTTACTGGTAATTAAAATACCATGATTGTACAGGGTGTTTCAGAGTCACGGGTCAAGCGCGCGCGGGGGTGAGGAAAAATCATAGGTGGCGACAACCCCGGTCGGTTTTATAAAACAATAAGAAATACGGCAGTAATCAATTTATTTATTACGGCCGTACGGCGTACGTCACATCCTACTTTCTGCTTGAACTGACAGTGAGGGGTGCGGAGTGACAAATGCTCTTGCTTTTAGTCCTTGAACCTGGGCGACACGGTGGCCGAGTGGTTAGCGCCCCAGCCTTCCATCTCTAAGGTCCCGAGTTTGATCCCCGGACCGGACAGAGGATACTTATGTGGATAGAGTTTCGATGGGCTCTCTCCGTGTGCGCGTGGGATTTCTCGGGGTTCTCCCGTTTCCTCCCACTATCAAAATCCATCACATTACAAGCAAATGATTAAAGTCGGTCTATTAAAAGATGATCCCCTAAAAAACCCAAGGAGGCTTATCACGGGGTATCCATTATATTATAGTCCTTGAACCTGCTTGAGCAGCTTTTTAGCCTTGCGGGTTGCACTGAAAAGGCGCTCTCATGTTATACCGGTAGGGTACTGTACAAAGTAGCGTACTACTGTACAGTGGTGTATTCAGTACCTTGCCGGTGTAGCAGGAGAGCGCCTTTTTCAGTGCAACCCAAGGCTAAAAAGCTGCTCAAGCAGGTTCAAGGACTTCAGGCATTAGCATTTGCCACTCCGCGCCACTCACTTATCAGTTCGAACAGAAGGTAGGATGTGACGTCACGCCGTGCAGCCGTAATAAATAAATTGATTACTGCCGGATTTCTAATTGTTTTATAAAACCGACCGAGGTTGTCGCCACCTACGATTTTTCCCCACCCCCTCGCACGCGCTTGACCCGTGACGCTGAAACACCCTGTATATGGTGACTCATGCTAATAAAATCCCACTGAAATAAAAGCCAATGATTATTTCTCAAAGCCACCATTGGTGGCGGGAGACATCAGGGTAGGTTACAAGGTTGGCTGTGGGAATGTGGCATTTAGAGTGGGAGTCTGTCTCAGGACAAGAACCTACCAAAATAATGAGCATCTACCCTACTTGAAAGTGGTAGCCGTTAGCAGTTCAGAATCCCATTTACCTGCAAATAGTTCTGGCCCCAGTTCTCTTTTTTTTGTGGCAGGAAGGGGGAAGTTGTCATGAAACAGAGATTTAATAATATTTCTACAGTGATAGGTGCACTGGTGTAAAATCTCCACATCACAGGCACTTCAACACATAACAACAAATTGTCAATTTCACGAAGGAAAGCAGACTATCTATCATATTCCTCACAAGGCTGAAAAGGCATGAAGTGACTATCAACATAATTATATCTAACCTTGCTTCTCTTACGCCATGAGCCCCAATATGGTGGACGCCTGTTCTCACAGAACTGCAAGAGCTTGGGGGCAGGCATCTTGACAGAGGTTGGTGCTTCTGCCTCACTCCACTGAGGATCATCTTCATCAAGAATCTCCACATCTGGTGCAGGAAAGAGAGTGCGATTCGATTGTCCAGGGGTGTAAAGACCTGTGCGAACTTCTTCTAAGTAGAGACGGGAAGGCAGGATTTGTGAGAGAGCTTTGTCAAGCTCACATCTGCGTTCGGGGGAAAACTTGGTGCGGCAAAGTGGTGCCAGTTGCATGTCTGCTTTCACCTAGGTTAAAAAGTTATTTTAAAAAGGTACATTAGCATACGATAGGTTCCACCCTTCTAATTATGATATATACCTGAAAATCCATAAAAGTGGCTTCAGCTGGAATAATCTTGACCTCTTCCTCCTTGCATATTGAGTTTTTCTTCTGAAAAAAGCTCACAAAAGAGGCAGCAGCCTTTGCCTTCTTTTTCTCCTCCTCCTCTTGCTTCAGCTTCTTCTCCTCCTTCTTTCGTTGCTCCTCTTCCTTTTGGCTGCGTTTTGCCTCCTGCAATCGTCTCTTCTCCTCTTCTTTTTGTTTCTTCTCCTCCTCCCTTTTCTGCTTTTCTTCCTGTCGTTTCAGTTTCTCCTCTTGTTTTGCACTGCACAACCCAATATTACTACAATGTTCAGGGGAATAAATTCAGTACAACTTACTCCAACTCAGCCTGTTTCTTCTGCTTCAGTTCTTCTTTTTTCTTGCGCTTTTCTTCCTCTGCCCTAATCTTCTCTTCCTTCTTCTTCTGCCTTTCCTCCTGGAGTCGCTCCTTTTCCTAAAAATAGTCAATGTCATGTTTCCACACACTGAATGCTTTTGATGCAACTGTAACAATAAATTTTGCTATTGATTTCAGAATAACTTTGTAAAAGCACTTGCACCCTACCACTTGTCACAGATATACCTTACTTTTGCACTCCTTGTTCAGTGCAATTACAACACAAAGAAAAAATAACTGGTCATCATCATCATGAACAAGCCACTGCCAATTTAGTGAAGGCTGTCCTTGCTGGAACCTGCAAGCTACTATCTGTTTATTTAATATAGAGCCCTGTGTTTGACTCGTAACAACTCCCAGGCAAATGAAAAAAAGATTACATTGTGCTCTATTACACTCAGAATTTTAAAATTATTGTTTTAGTCAGTTGAATAGAAAAGGACCCAGCCCGCTGTCTGGCGGGAATAGACGGCGATACTTTTAAATACGTTTAAAATTTTTAGTGTAATAGAGCACAATGTAATCTTATCACACACATTTCTGGCTTGCCGTCGATGCATTCGCGATGTAATTCGGATTATAACAGCCGAGATAACAGAGGTGCGCAATTAACTTAATTATGATTACAGAAATGGCGATCTCAATGTTTCAAATATATCATTAGATAGACAAAGATGTGCACTATCCAGGGTTCACAGGTGGATTTTTTTGGCCTCCTGAAAGTGTCATAAAAAAATTCACTTTGCGGTGTAACGTCAGAAACTAGTCAAAAAATGACACATTTCCACCTTCTTTTTACGATAAAAAATTAGAGACTGACGATAGGAAAACAAGTCTCATGTACGTAACATGGATTTAACCCTGTAATGCCACTAATCTAAGTAATGCCCACTGGGTCATATCTGGCACACCATTGAGTGCAATTTTTATATTTTCTGTAAGTGTGCCAAATTGCACTAAATGGTGTGCCAGATATGACCCAAGGGGCATTACAGGGTTAAACAAGCTTTCTAACGATACATACCATTATTTTTTTGGATAATATGCCTGGGAGTTGTTACGAGTCAAACACAGGGCTCTATATTAAAAAAACGGATAGTAGTGTTCATGGCACTCCCTGTGCTGATGTTGTAACTTATTAATAAGCTTTACTATGTCGCATGGCCCACCTAGATAGCACGAGAAGCACAACGTTTGAAATTTTGTTGATAAAAAAATCTGACAGGAAGGTTGTTTGCCATAAAATTTCTAATCATCAATGTCACAAAGTTTATCCAGTGCCATTACATTCCTCCATGCATTGTGTAACAAAATTTATGCTTTCACCACCTTGCTACAAAGCTCACTAGGAAAAATAATTTCACAGACCTTGCGTCGGTCCACTTTTTCCTGATATGACAGCCTCCGCCTTTTAGGTGGTGGACATCCATTTGCACCACTTGCTGGGGTACAGGGAGTAGAAGTGGAAGCAGTGGATTTGTTGGCAGATGCTACGCTGCTGGCAGACGAAGTGCGTGATGAAGGACTGGATGTCCGAGGAGTCACCATCTCACAGTCACTATCCATCTTATCCACCTCAATTTGCTCTATATTCTCCACCTCCTTCTCCTCTGCCTCATTGTTTCCAGAGGAAGATGACACAGTGGGAGACTGTCCATTTCCATGACTTAATCCATCACTGGTGGATTTCTTCTCGGGGGTGATAAGACTTACAACAGCAATCTGGGTAGTCTTACTAGGTGTAGAAGGTGCTTGAGTTTCAATTTTTTCCACTGAAGAACCATTTATGTCAGTTTCTGAACTCGCTTTTCTCTTGCGACTATCAGTAACAGCTGGTGATGCTGGGCTTTCCACCAACTTAAATGGCAACATTGCTGGAAAACAAGAGGAAAACTTCACTTCTTTGATCCTGTACATCAAATGCACGATTTCTTGAACAGTAATTTTGAAACCTTGCTTCATTAACTGCGATTAATATCCTGCCTCCCTTGCAACATCATAAGATTGCACAGTTACACCTACCCCTGTTGTGGACATAAGGAAGTCACCTACAGGGTACCCGGTGAAGAGGGTAGGGGATGGTACAATATGGTACAATATGGTACAATACAACAGGATGCCATAATATATGTTTCACCTGTTCTCCACAAACTCCCCCTACTTCAAAAAAAAAGGATGGGTGAGAAATTCAACAGGGTAACCACTCTACAGAACAGGTGTGTAGGCAGTGTGCAGGTTATTGTGGAACGAGAACTGAACCAGACGGATCCATCAGGAACTATGTGGTCATCAACAAGTCTCAGAATGTCGATATATGCACTGATGAAAGATAATACAGGGTGATCCGTGTGGGTAGGGATAATTTTAAATATGTATCACAATCAACACATAAGCCGTACCAAGTTGAAATTCTGCCAGTTTGGTGAGGTAAGTTGGTGAGGATGGGAGATTCATGCACTGTACTCACAAGGGAACGACCAAGGTCGATCGCCTCCGATTTGGTTGAAACTCGCTTTAGGGGTGACTCATGTGCAAAATACACAGTGGTGAAAGTCCTAAATGACACTGTCCAGCCTTTTCCGAGATATGAGCACAAAAAATTCGAATTTCGGCCATGCGTACTGGTGCGTACAGGTGTCGGGCGGGGACAAGTGCAAGGCCCGACAAGGTCCCTATACGTGCGGACAAAATTCAGATGTTTCTGTCACTCATATCTCAGAAACGGCTGGACAGTGTCATCTAGGACTTTCACCACAGTGTCTATCACACATGAGTGACCCCTCAAGCGAGTTTCAACCAAATCGGATGCGACCGACCTTGGTCGTTCCCTTGCCAGTGCGCCTGCATTGGCCCTACATCATGACCAAAGAGGCTGGATGTGGCGTAACCAGCTGTAAGGACGTTTTATCTTTTCTGAGGACACAACACAAGCAGGACCATACTGTGACATACTAATTCATACCCAGTTATCAGCCTTTTTCAGCTCTTTAGGGGGGAAGTTTGTTTTTGCCTGGAACTCTTTGCTTTCATTTTACTGCACTTTTTGGGATGGGATAGGGACGGAAGGAAGCGGCTGTGGCCTGTTAATTACGGAAACAACTCCGGAATTTTCCTGGAAGGACCGTGGGAAACCACAGAAAACCATGGTCAGAGTTGCCGGCCCCGGGATTTGATCCCAGGACCTCCCGATTAGCAGTCGGACACCGTATCCCCTCCTCCAAACTGCTTCGGTTTTGACATACCAATTCATGGTACCACAACTGGACAACAATGTAATTTTCCAGCAAGACGGGTCCCACCCTACCGGTTACTGGAAGTCAGGAAGTTCAACAACACTTTCAATGACAATTGGAGTGGCTGTGGTGGCCCTATTCCTTGGCTTGCAAACTCCCTGGATCTCACTCCCCCCCGATTTCTTTGTGTGTGGTTTGTGAAGACTATCATCTACGGAAAACGACCTCAAAGCCTGGATGACCTGGAGGTGAACATTTCTGCAGCGTTCGCACAAATAACTCCAGCAATGTTACAAAACACATGGCAGGAATTGAGCACCTGATATCAACTCTACCGAGTACGCAAAGGGGGTCATGTGGAGACCTAGACAAACTCCCAGTCCCACTCATAAAGGTAATCTCTGCCTAATTTGGATCAATTCTGTCTGTTACAAGATATACCACAGTATTTTAAAATTATCCCTACCCAAACTGATCACCCTGTACTTTAACTTACAATGTACTTTTTAACCCTTAACTACGTAGGTGGAGCCTGAGAGGCTCCAAGTACTATTTAAACGCATGTAACTTTTTCATTGAATTTTATTTTCCCCTCTCCTTCCGTGACTATGTCAGAAAAACCTTCCAAAACATTAAAAGGAAAGAAAAAATTTTTTTGTCCCTATTCTGTAGTTGAAAAAAATTCGTAACAAGGAACAGGTCCCTCCAGGAACCGCTCAGGCTCTACCTATGCAGGTGAAGCCAGAGCAGCTCAAAGATGATGTAACCTTTTAATTAAAAATTTTCCCTGTCGGAATATGCTGACTCAGCATGTGATTTTTACATTTTCGGAAGCCTAATGATCTGAACTGCACTCTCTGTATGTGAAAAGTCCAATATAACAATTTAGTTGATAAGCAGAAATTTAAATATACCGTTGGAGCCTCTCAGGCTCCACCTACGTAGTTAAAGGTGTTTCGCCCACCTACGTAGTTAAGGGTTAAATACCAATCACAAACATGACATAGCATTTAAGTTCAATAAAATTTAATATGCACCACACTTATTTCCTGAATTCAAGTTGGCAAAGAACTTGGGGAAAAATGGTACCTATAACTGTGTGTCAAGGAAGAGGTACCAGTAAGCTTTACACAGGAATAGGAACTGCTTGTGACGGTTCCACGAGATCCAGATTGAACCAGACGGTACCAGATTGAACCAGTGGAAACAAGGGTGTAACAACTCCCCAAAAAAGTGTATGCCAGATCCTAGAACCGGGTAGTTCCACCGGGTCCAGGCCAGTTCCACCTGGTTCCAAGCTGGTTCAGTAGGACCCTGTACACCAGTTCTATGAAGTTGTTACCCCCTCGAGTGGAAACAGCTAACCTTACCATGTTCCAAACAGAAATGAAATTTGATATCAAGACCATTCTGGATTTTTTTTCAATGATCAAACTAATTCATATGCACATGTCTTGGCACATGTCTGGAATTGACTTATGCATGGAGGTAGTGTTTGGTCCAATTGTAGTGATAGCAATTGTTGGAGCATATGATTATGATTATTATTATTACATGCTGGTTATATAGGCATGCATTAACACCTCACTTTAGTAAATCAACACCGAAATTAGAACGTTGACCACGGCACAAAATGGCGTGTGGTACCCTCCAGTTATTAACAATGGCCCGGTATGCAACCAACCTTGCTTGAGTTTCTTGTTCGGAGTAGGCATTCTCGTTTCTCTTCCGGGGGCCAGGAGAGGACTGCACTGGACGCAGATGCGTTCCACGCGTGTCCGGGGGAGCAATGCAGCGCCTGGAGGTGTGCAGCAATGGTGGAGATGGAACGGCACCGGAGAAGGAACGAGAAGCGCGCCAGAAGGAGGACGGGAGGAGGAGGACAAGGCAAATGACTGGCAACCACCAGGCCTCGGAGATTTTCCGCGGGAAATGCTGCCGCCTGATTGGCCAACCAATCGGAAGGGAACATTCCCATCCGGAATGACGGGTTTGGCCGATCGGACCTGGATCGGACCACGCGGGAGTTTCAACTCGTCTTTTTCAAACGTGACAATTTGCCACTGAGCACTGTGATTCATCCAGGAGTGATGCAATGCCATGCAGTTTATGCGGATTAGTGCAGGCAATTAATCTGTGCAGGGAGCTCGTCGGAGGGACCGTTCCACACGTGATTCCACTGATGCCATTGTCCTGTCCGCCCCCCACGTCCGTCTCCCATCCATCGGCCTCGACTTCGCCCCCCCATTCTGGATAAGCAGAATGAATGGGAAGCCGAACCAGCTGCCTCGTGTACGTGTGGCCAGATGGCGCCGTGTTCCACTGGGGTTAGAGCAGTGCTCACCTCGAGGGCCATCGAGCGGACTGGGGGCGAAACTGGCTGTAAATAGAGATCAGCCGAAAGCCGCACACCTTGAAGGGGGGCCCTTATTGTGAGAAGACGAGAGGGGAAGAAGAGCAATAAGAGAGGGAGAGAGAGGACAATGGCAGCGACTCCGGAACTGGACGAGTCGAGAGCTGCAGTGTCGGTGTCGGGCAGCAGCGGCAGTGCGTCGGCGGACGATGAGGTCAGCGACGAGGCTGACCCCACGGTGCGACCCACCGTTGTGGTGACCGGGTTCGGCCCCTTTGGGGCCCACTCGGTCAACGCCAGCTGGGAGTCCGTTCAGCTTCTTCCAGACACTGACCTGGAGAAGGAGATGGGGGTCAGGCTCAAGATCGTCCACGTCCCGGTCGAGTACCAGGCCGTACAGGACATGGTGCCCCGGCTGTGGGACACCCATCACCCAATCGTACATACACTCACTATGTTGTCATTACAACATGTCCACTCTTTGCCGTGCCTCAATGGCATCAGGTTGAACTGGCTCTAGGTTCATTTCATAGTGCAGAGCCGGCACTGTCAAATTGTTCTGCTAGCTGCCGGTTCTGCTAGGGCTCTGCTGCCCGTTTTGAAGTTATTGAAATGAGCCAACAGCAAATATCAAACCATGGACACAGATCATGCGAAGAACGAGTATCACAGCTAGTTTAAGGCAAAGAGGTAATGACAGATGCAGGTAGTGTCTTTTGTAACAGGACAAGCCAAATGCTTGGCCACTCTACCTGGAAGTAGACAACTGATTATGCTTCAGCTTGCAAGTAAACAAGGAACGTTATTATCGGCAGGCCACGCTAACTTCTAATTAACTTCATCCTTTTGTTTACCAATTCCTAGTCAATGGAAATCTGCCAACCTCACCCCTGGAACCTCACTCTTTTGAAGTTTCCATGGAAATGCCCTCACACAACAGTAGGAGTAAACGGAGTAAACATAGACAACAATAGAACCGCTAATAGAACACTGTTTACATCAAAGAGTTCTGCTATTATATAATAGGCGTATTCGGCAATTCAGATTTTTCTGAGATGTGTCACGTGATATCTGAGTTGTTAGCCCTGCCCCTCAGAAGATTATTGCCGAACGGCCGAACTGAGAGACCCCCCTACCCGCCTGTGCTGCATCCCAGTGATATGCCAATGTTCGGGTATTTCGGTGCCGTATTTCGGATGCTTGCGGGTAACGGTGCGGGTAAAATCGGGTATTTTCAGGTCCTCTCGCGGGGTTTTTGGTCATTTTGCATTGGCAACACTGCTGCATCCATAACAATATTTTGTTTGTTAATAGTTTCTCAGCAAGTAAGTCAGGTCAGGAGTACACTAAGTGTAAGTTCCTGAGCTTGGGAAGTCAGGTAGGGCGCATGCGCACTTACTTCAGGGGGCGTGGCACCTGATTTGCCGAACATCCAAACTGCCCAGGAAGTCAGATTCCTGAATTGCCGAATACGCCTAATATAATACCTCGAGGAGGTACTCCCTATCCTTTTCCATTAGACAGGCTGAGGAAGCCTCCATCTTGTTGGAGGTAATATTGTTCTAACAGTTGTCTAGCAACTGGGACAACAACCAATAATGACAACTGGGCGACAATTAGTTCAATAATGTCAGGCGTCCACCATCTTGTTGGAGGTAATATTGTTGCCTGCATTGTTGCCTGCCTCACATTTCAGCCCGAGTGCCTCCTCTAGGTATATACATATAATATAGCAGAACTCTTTGGTTTACATTCATGTTTGCTCCCGTTGTGTGAGGGCATTTCCCTGGAAGCTTCAAAAGGGTGGTTCCAGGGCTGCGTTTGGCAGATTTCCATTGACTAGCAGTCGGTAAACAAAAGGATGACGTAAGGTCAAAGTAAGGGCGGGCTGCATATAGAGTGGACTGCCTATAGGATGAAAAACAGGATGAAATACAGGAAATCAACTGATTTGGGATGACATTGATTTATGATTTTTTTTAGCTTATGGTCCATGTCGGAGTGTCCAGTTTGGCTCAGGCACTAACTTTGGAACAGCAAGCATGCAACCGGGGGTATGAGAGTCCAGATGTATCCCTGTGCTTGCCTGCGGCTGGCTGCTGCGTGGCAGATCCAGACACTCCAGACATGATAGTATCATCCATCGATATGGGTCAAGTGGCACAGCATGTGGATTGCACAGATTGTGGAGTCGTTTCCTGTATTTCTAGGGATCCTGGCAGGTCAGCACAAACCCTTTCTGATAAAAGAGAAATAATGAAGATTTCACTGATAGCATCAACCCTTAACAAATGATCTCACTGCACTGTAAAGTAGGAGTGGCAAGCATCAGTGCACAAGTTTATTCAGCCACGTGACATGTAGTGACAGCAATGCAGGATGAATTGTTTTGCTAATTTGAACTAGGGATGATTTGGGGAGGTGTAGATGGCCGAGATGGCTTGCTGAGTGAAAGGCCCCAGGTTCGATCCCCGCCTGGGAACTTCCCTTTCACCTGCGTCAGGAGGGTCTCTGACCTGCACCAAGGAGGTGTCTGGCAACCTAACCTCCTGGGGAACAGCACATGACCCTTTTACAGACCTTGCACTTGCACCACATGTTCCCTCCTCAAAAATCCCTATCCTCACCCATGTCCCTGTCTCCTTGCACGGGTGAGCGAAGGAAAATAGTGCACAGTTACTAGAAAACTGATGGTGGTGTGCCACCCCCCAAAAAAGGCTAGTAAAAACTAGTAATGATTTACTCATTGGGCAACCCAGTCTTTGTGAAATAATTGTGAAATGTTACATCATAGGAAATGCACAGTATGTATAGTGGATATGATTACTTATTTAATGATAACAATTTTGACTGAGATTTGATGTTAAAAATGACTGTCTGCCAGTTTCCAGATTAAATTTTAATGTGAAGATATGTATCAGAAACCATTTTTTGAAGCACGTGATTTGAAATTTTTCGTTTCTACAGATGAATAGTCATTAAACTGTAAATTCCCTCATAGGCCGTACATTTTTCTTCAAAATTATTAATAGTTGCTTTAGGAAACACTTTTTGCAACTGTGGAGGTCATGCGTTGTATGACAATAATATGATTGCAACAGTGGATAATTATAATGTATGTCAGTTTCATGAAATCATTACGGAAAATTGAGGGGAAGTAAAGTATTAGATGGAGTTAATCACATGACATCATGCTGGAAATGTCACACTTTGATTTGAAATGTTCACTAAAGAGTACATGGTTTTCATAATACAATAGTGCACATGTTTTCCTTTTTACAGGTACCTGTGTGAATTTATCTACTATCGCTCACTCTCTATAAATCGAGAGAGAACAGCTTTCATCCATGTGCCCAGTTTGGATGGGCCATACACAGCACGTCAGTTGGCCAGTGGCTTAAAAGAAGCAATTAAAGCCATGCTGATGCAGCTCCGGGGTCTTGAACTTCGAGACCGAAGTTGAATGTAAACTTTATATGCAGAAATTATGCTGGGGTTGTTAAGGTGCTTTCACAAAGAGTAAGTATAGTGGATTATACTAATGCTATTCTGTTTTTATATGGAGATTAGAACAATTGGATTCCAGAGGCTTTTTCCTATTCCTAAATGGTTTGCTGATTTTCCATCCCCTACAACCTTTCATGCGGGGTATGACTAGAAGTAACGAAGTTACACACGGGAATTTTTTCCTAATATCATGCCTTAAACTTGGTACAGATTTTTATCCTTCCTCCTTTGTTACAATCCCCTACCAGCAGTCATCAAACAATGGCCCTTGAACTTCCAGCATGCCTGGGCCTAGATTTGCCAAGTTATTTTGGTGTAATTGCCAATTTATTACTCTAGTAAATCTTCCTGTAGCAATAATGCTACAACTTTCTGGCTTCATTATTCATACGTCATAACAGCTGCAGCAGGAAAGTCATATGAGATATTAATACAGTGAAACCTGCCCATAACGGACCCTGGATATAGCGGAAACCTATCCATTACGGAATTTTTTCTGAGAACGGACATATCGACACCTAAGAATTATATTGTCGTATGTCCACTTTTGGACTTTTGGACATAGGACAATATAATCCTTGGGCGTCGATATGCATAGGACATGCAATGTATTTTTCGATGTATATTATGGAACCTGCCCAACGCGGAAATGGAAGGTATTTTCAGCTCCCTTCAGAGAAATTCCTGGTTCGTAATGGAAATCAAAAGGTTCGCATTAACTCCTGCGAGTCACAAAAATAGAATCTACAGCTGGTTCACTATTGGCAATTTCAGGTGGACTCTGAGTAAGCCTATTTGGACCACATGTGTCTAGTAATTTCTGGAATTGCTATTGGCCTGTGGCCTTGGAAGATATTTTTGAGGAAAGGGGGACTATTTCTGGTTGGAAAACCAGCTTATTGAGGGCAAAGAAGATTGTGACTCATGTGAAATAATGTGGGTGCCCTCCTGCCTTCATGGTTCAGTCCAGTGTTAAAATGTCGGGGAAGAGGAAGGGGCCCTCCGCAAACGAGGAAGTGTGGGAGGGAGGCAACTTGCACACACGTATCCAAGTATTCATGTTGCCCGTTAGAGGGTACAAGTGTCGCGGGCCAACCCAGCCCATGTCAGCACGCCCAGATTGGCTCCAAATTTCTTGGCTGCAAGAAATCCGCACACGCTCACTGACCCAGGAGAGTGCATGCGCTGTGCCGTCCTGGGTGGGTAGGCAGGCAATAAATTGTTCCCAAATTTCCCTGTTTGCGCTGGCCCTTAGCTCAACAGATCGCTGTCATCGAGCAAGTGGATAAGGGAGTATCTGTGAAAACTGTTGCCAAGAGTTTTTTTCACAAAGATGTGACACATGCATGCCTAAATTAATACAGTGCTGTATCACTAGTTGGGCATCCAGTCCATATGCGCAGCACCATAACTATAAAAGGAACAGGGGCAGAAAGGCAGTGGAGCCCGTGACTTTAGAAGGGCTTTGGTGGGTCCAAATAAAAAAGGCAAATTCTCTGTGGATGGGACTTACACTAGAATCGAGCAATTACTGATAATGATTGTTGATCATAATGATTGTTGATCATAAGCATTACTATAAATGTTAGTGATAAAAATATTTTCCTTATTAATCTTTCTGAACTGAAACTCATAAAAACATTTATGAAGGAGCGTGGGGTTAAGACAGCATGTTTTCGTATGCAATTCTTCACATTGAAAATGTATGTGCCGTGAAATTAGATGTGGAAATAAGCAATGATGACTTTGCAGAATTAAAAGTCAGCTGAAGAAGCAGTAGTGGGTCTTGTCTTAGTACGTACAGTTAGTTGGTCATTATAACAGTCCAATGATGAGGACAAGTTTTACTTTGTGAACATAATTATTGTATGCCGTACACCTATGATACTTTATGATGTCATGGAGTGTGGAGGGAACTAAAAGGATGTGGGGGCTCGTGTGTGTAATGTGGTGGGGCTCTGGTTGACCTGAGTAGGGCATTGCATATGCAGTAATGCCATAATAGATTTTAAAGCGGAACTGTAATGCAAAGCACACTTCCTTGTGGGTGTATAGGTACAGGCACTTAAAGAAAAGTCACATCCCATTCAGCTAAAAAGAAAAACCTTTTTCAGATGTCAATTTAAATGTACCTTTGTTCTCAGAAAGAAAAGAAAATTACCAGTTGTCTACAGCAACGAAGATTGTCACAGACATATTATCTTTTCGTATTTCCTAATACACATTCTTTGCAAATCCTAGGACATTCACTGCATTGACGAAAATCACACTCTAAAATATGAGTGCTGAAGTGAACCCCAGCTGCCAACAGATGTGAACTTGTTTTCTTCTACTCAACTTGAGACTGTTAAAAGAGATTTCATGAACAGCATAGCAGAATCCACTATATTCCATATAATTAATTTTTATCTCATTGTGAATGCGCCTTTAGTAATTAACTATACGTAAGGCTGCTATAAAAGTGCACGCACAAAGTAGTGCAACTCAGATCAAGCATGCGAGTATGAATGAATCGACACAGTGTGTCTCTTTTTATGTGGTGGTGCCTGTAATCTTTTACATGATATATGCAATATAAAAAGACATTGATATAATTATTGTCTTAAATCATTATCACCTTTCCATATGCTAATACAGTGAAACCTGCTTGTAATGTAATAATTGTTCTATTCCAGGCACCAAAACGAGTAAGTTATTTCAATACCTGGGAGACAAAAGTGCATTGAGGTAATATATGGCACACTAGCTGGGAACAACAACAACAAAAACAGCTTTAGAAAGTTTCCAGTATATCTGGGGTCACCTGCAGGGTTTCAAGGTATGAATGAACGTAGAGGAAATGCAAAAGAAATCAATGTCACAGCATTATCCTTTAGGACTGTTGTACAGACAGCAGGTGACCTGCCGAGTGAAGAAATGCTAACTGTGAAATTACTCTCTAAGTCATGTTTACACAATCATATAAGACAGTGGCAGTTGTGCAGTTGTAGTTGCATTATTGCAAGCAAGAATAAGTGGCAGTACCGCAATTTAATTATGAAATCAATGAGATCCCATTGTATTGGAGGAAACATGTCCAAGACCAAATAGATAAGTTGCAATATGAACTTCTGGATCAAATGGCAATGCACAGGAAGCAACCACCCTCTTACTAGGGCGATGACATGATTGTATAGAAATTATTACAAGAAATTTGTCGTAATAAACCAATATTTCCGCCATTTGGTGATAACATCGCACGTACTACGTACTGCCACTTTTACTATTAAGATCACGTGTCGATAGTGTATGTCGAACAAAAATGGCTGCCTACTGTGGAAGCAGTCTCAGCGTTTGCTCCCGTGGCCTGGTGCGGTTAGCGGCGAGGCATCTATCTTATGGACCTCGGGTAACTGAGCAGAATAATTATTATGGGACGGGGCATTCCCTACGATAATATTGGGACCGGGGAGATCGAATGGACGGGAACTTTAGAATGATTCGAAATCATTGTTGGATTCAGAAGTAGGGGAATGAGCGGATTTTTGAGTTACGAAAGTAAATTAAATTTTTCTCGTTATTTACAACCGTTCACAGAATTTAGCCGCGTTCTTATACCTGTGATAACTAGGAAAGGAGTAGGCACCATGTCTTTCATCATTCCTACTGTTTGGTTATGGGTAGGTCAGTGGGATTGACAGAAGTATGGGTACATTCCAACATTCGCAAAGTTTGTAGTCAACAAGAACGGTTTTGTATACATAAGTTTATCATACATGTTTCATAAATATCACCATTTTAAAATTAGACTGGCTTCTGTAGTGCAGCAATTGCTGTTTCTTTACTGAACTGTGTTGTCCACTGAAATTATTATAGGCTAATACAAGGCAGTTGTAAATATCACAGAAATCTATTTTACCCTACAAGTGCACTCATTTTCACAAGTGCATGAGTAATAACTGATTTTTAAGCCATTAATGATACATTATAAGAGAGAATGTTCCTTTCTCCACCTCTCAGCAACACCTGCCATTCTTTGATAAAGCTGCGTTTACATGTGAGTGATTTAATCAGCGATGTTGCAGTGATTTCATCGCCGAGCAAAAGTAACAATCGCGGTAACAATATATTTTTGCCCCAAACAATTGGTATCATCACTCAGCGATGTACATTGCTGCAACATCACTGATCAAATCCAAAAATATGGTAACAATGTGGAGCCCTTGGTGACAACCCAAACAAACTTGCTTATGCATGGGCAGCATATGGGGATTCAACATGTCTACACTTCTGTGGCTGTATGGCCGTAAAAATGGTGCAATCGACACAAAAATTGCACCAAAAAATATTAGATGAACTGGTGCAGGGCACCTAGTTCATCTTTTTTTCAATTTGCGAAATGACCTTTTCATCGAATTGAAGTGAGAGGAAAATGGCGGTCCCAAAAAGCCCATTTGAATAACATGTCAGCAGGAAACACGACTAAGTCGGGCACGCTTCTGTGCCTGTATGTCCACAATTTTAATGCAATCATATCGAATATGGTACCATTGTAAAGGCCAAACCTTTGCACAGGGCACCTAGTTCGTGTTTTCTCAGATTAATGACCAGTTTTGTGACAAAAAAATTAAGTTCCCTACGAAATGCGCCTACCGCATTTTTGCTACTGCGCCGCCGTAAGAGAGAATGTGTTTCTTTCTCCATCTCTCAGCAACACCTGCCATTCTTTGATAATGTGCTTCCCTGAGCCTCCTCTTATACAGCCTTGTTAACTTCATTTCAGAATGATGGTGGGGCTACTTGGTCAACATGTTGCTGGAAGGTTCCAGCTCCCTCTGCTGCCTCCCAGCAACCCAGCCTGAGAAGGAATTCCCCTCTTCACATAGGATCGTCATTGAGGCTTCACACCAGTTCCAACTATTCACACCCTCTCGTGCCCATTGTAGTTGAGCAGACAGGCCGGGGGGAGAGGGCATACGACATCTTCTCCAGGCTCCTCAAGGAAAGGATAATTTGCCTCATGGGACCGGTAATGCTCTAGGAAGGTGTTCTAGAGAAGTTAAATTCTCTGTGTCATTCCCCCTTGCCCCAGCAAAATTGCTTGATAGACAGGGAGGCCAAAAGTGCACCTGTTTATCCCCTGATGGAAACTAATTTTCTTGAATAGAGCTTCAATGGGAGGAGATCTTGTCTAAAAAAACCATTTAGAACTATTAGAATCATGAAGGCCTGGTTGTAAAATCCTATTGTAGGTCCCAAGTTCAATCCCCAGATCAGACAGAGGATACTCATGTGGACAGAGTTTCGATGGGTTCTCTGCGTGTTTGCATGGGGTTTCTCTCCCTTTTCCTCCCACTTAACCCTGAAACCGTGCCGTGCCTAAAAGTTACGTTAACCGTGCCGTGGGGTCTTTTCGGACCCCAAGCCATATTTTAATTCTTATTAATTTTTGTATAATACTTTTCAATGCATTGACTATACAGGGTGTTTATGACCTAACTTTACAAACTTCTAGGGGTAATAGAGGGGCCCAAGACAAACATATTTCACATAGAAACCAGTGTCCGGAAACGCCATCTAGAGGGGGTTCATAGACAAGGAACGGGTGCGCTCGGACGCGTCAGGCGGGGGGCGTTAGCGGTCGGAGCGTTTAGTTGCTAGGTGGCGCGCGGATTGTACACAACTCAGCAATTCGCCATAACCTGGCAACAACAGAGTTGTTCTTTATTATCTGCGCGCTACCTAGCATGCTGACTTTAGTTGTTATGTGGTTCTGTTGTTGCCAGGTTATTGCGAATTGCGAAGTTGTGTACAATCCGCGCGCCACCTAGCAACTAAATGCTCCGACCGCTAGCGCATCTCGCCTGACGTGTCTGAGCGCACCCGTTCCTCGTCTATGAACCCCCTCTAGATGGCATTTCCGGACACGGGTTCCTATGTGAAATATGTTTGTCTTGGGCCCCTCTATTACCCCTAGAAGTTTGTAAAGTTAGGTCGTAAACACCCTGGTATACAATCATTCTCTGAACAATGCCTAAAATGATCGCTAATTCAAAATAAACATGCACTTCCTGTTATATACTTTAAAAAATTGCCAACAGTTCATTTTTGGGAAAGTCTGTCGTTTATCCGCATCTAGCAACGCGGTGGGATTGGCGGGTCCAAACATGTTGGCTACGCGTCGCAAACAACCGGTTGCCGGGAGAGCATAACAAAGGGCGTCTTCTTACCCCTGCCACGCGAACCTTTAAGACGAGTGCTAGGACCACAGTATTAATGAAGGAGGTAGGAAATATGAAGGCCATGATGGTTGCTGCAGTCAGTTAACCCAAAGAACGATATGATGTCACACCAGCCGTGTTTTCTGAGCGTGTGCAGTAGTGTGCCTGCAGAGTGAGTCGTGGGCATGATTGGAGGGGAGAGCCGGGTGGTGGCGGGCGGAACTTGGCGTCATGACTGTGTGAAGGTGCACTTCGCGCTTGGCAAAGCCACAATAACGTTCGTTGGCCTGCGGCGCCACAAGACGGACAGTAAATGTTGCGGATACAGAAACCCACAATAAGCGCCCAGCTCCGCTATCGCTCCGCAAAAACTAAAAATATCCCGCACGAGCGATGTACTGTGCCTGGCAGGGCCACAACAATGTACAGTGCAGTTGCGGTAACAAAAAGCCATACAGCAACACCAAGACAAAGGGCTATTCCATCCACTTAATCACCTCAAAATCCCGAATTGAATCCCCGAAAGGCCGAAAAGAAGAATAAAGCACAGTTCCATGTAACCATGCAGCAGTATCAATAGGCACCCGATTGTTTGCAACGCAACGTTGCCCACCGTTGGGAGGCCTAACACCGACCGTGTTGTTAAGGTGCGGATAAACAATAGTTTACCCCATTTTTGTAGTGGAGAGTTTTATTTCGAGTATGACGGGAACCGTGACGTGGGGTCCTTTTGGACCCCACACCCCAGCCTCTACTTCAAGGTTCAGATCGTCCATAAAGTACACCAAACGGACATTTTTGGCTGTGCCGTACCGGATAAGAAACGGGGAGAGAACCCCCATCACACATGACGTCACCCCCTGCGCCCTTCACTGAAAAAATAGCTTGCAATAAGAACTGACACAAACTAGTATGCCGGGAACCGTGACGTGGGGTCCGAATGGGTCCAAAAACCACGACTTATCTACATTTTGGTAGGTGTGAAAATTATGAAACCGGATTTGATCCATGAAAGGAAGTTTTTTTGAGGAGTACACGGAGTTTCAGGTCATTATCGTTTCAGGATCACTCATGGCGATGAATTTTAACTCCTTTGGGGTCCAAAAAGACCCCACGGCACGGTTCCAGGGTTAAAAATCCATCACATTACAGGCAAATGATGGAAGTCAGTGAATTAAAAGATGATCCTCTAAAAGGCCCAAGGAGACCTATCACGGGCTAGCCATTATATTATTAATGCCTAAAAGATGGGTTTGCTAGGATAGATTTTTTAAATGGGAGAGGAGGGGTCTGGGGGTAGGAGGAGGGAGGGGGAAAGAGTTAGTCCACTTTTGGTGGAAAATGAGTTATGGGTGGTTTCAGTTTCAGTCCCAGTACCGTGACGGACATTGGGGACAATAGCAGTAAACATGAAAAAGTCTTCTCTAATCACGCTCACGTAATTTGCCAATATTGTTTTTTTTTGCAATTTCTGTGTCAATTGAACCATTTTTGTGGACATAGAGTGTGTGTGTTCTGGAAAGGGGCCATTTGTAGGAGGGGTTGGGGAGATGNGGGGTGGCACACATTTATGAAACCATGTTTAGGGTGTCACAGTTGGTAAAAGGTTGGAAACCAGTGATTTAAAATACATGGTGGACGGAAAGTTTCCCCCTCTTCTGAATGAACACTGACAATAAATGAAACAAAATACATTCAATTTTACATCTTAACCCTAATAAGACGGGCGTCTCATATGCTGAGACCCTGACTTTGAACAATTCTGCTGGCGAAACTGTAGCCTTTTGCCACTATGTAACGTGGTTTCTGTGTGGCTTTAAATTTTCTCTCGTGTAAAAAATCGCGAGTTTTGGACTACAAAATCGTGCATAAATAAACCGGATTAACCAGATTAACTTGAATGAAATCATCTTTTTGTGGCTGCTGAAAAAGAAACTTCAAAAAAATCCGACCTTGACAGGCAAATTTTTGGCATACATATAGTTGCCCCCAAACCTCCTCAAGAGATTCCACCCTAAAATTAGTGCAAAAGATGATTCAATAGTTTTAAAATAAATAAATAATGGGTGCCTCCCTGGGGGTGCGAGCAAGGTGCACCTCTGGACTTAATCTAACCAAGAGGTAATAACTGGACTAACTATGAACTTAATCAATCACCCCTGGTGTAGGGGATGCGACAAGGACCAATATATTGTCTACAAAGGGGTGCGGAGGCCCGGAAAGGTTAAGAACCTCTGCTTATATAATTATGTTCCTGGGCTTGGCTCAATTTTGACATTTTTGTGGGTTGACAAATTATTGCACAACACCGTCCATGCACACGATTCATGAGTTACCTTTTCTGTCATTTGTGGCAGAAGTATGGAGATTTCGCCACCTTGATTTTAACTGAATACCGGTACTATCCTTTGGATGTATGTTCCTGGGCATAACTCAATTTTGAAATTTTTGTGGGTTGACCCATTATTGCATAACACTGTCCCATTATCCCTCCTCTTTCGATCACTTCTGTGTACGTTGACTGACACCAAGTTCAACATATGTACCAGACACTACACACGGGTTTGCTACTATAAATTAATTACTTAATAACATGTTTTGATACTCTACGTATGTAAGGCAAAATTTCTTTGTTTTTTTGTTTGCCCATGGCAACAGCATTTTGCTGGTGATTATCATGGAAACAGGCTGTCGAAGAACGGGCTCCTCTGCTAGTGAGATTATAAGACTACTGAAGAGATTGCATAAGCAGCATCATCACACACTGTATTTCTTTCTCTCTTTTTAAGATAACAGATGACTTGTCATCTCTGGTGGTAGCCCAGCTACTCTTCCTCCAATCTGAGAGTAGCAAGAAGCCCATCCACATGTACATAAACAGTCCTGGCGGTGTGGTGACTTCAGGACTGGCCATCTATGATACCATGCAATATGTTCTTCCTCCCATTGCCACTTGGTGCGTGGGACAGGCTATGAGCATGGCCAGCCTACTGCTGGCTGCAGGAAGCCCTGGGATGCGACATTCCTTGCCAAATGCCCGCATCATGATTCACCAACCATCTGGTGGAGCTCATGGACAGGCCACTGACATCCAGATACAGGCGGAGGAGATTCTCAAGCTCAAGAAGCAGATCAATGGCCTTTTTGTCAAGCATACTGGACTGAATCTTTCTATTGTTGGTGAGTCTTCATAACAGTAACTTCTCTGGTGTGTTGTTACCCAAATATCTGACTCCAATGTGCTAGTACTGCAGTCTTCAACCTTTTTTTTATGCAGAACACTTGGCTGCTAAGATTTTTACTGGAACCCATTACAATAATGCCCTTGACACCTTGAATACCTAATAATAGTGTGATGTTCTCCTGTGATGCCTATGGTCGTAGGTCCTGTATCTACACATCTGGCTTGAGAGTCATGTACCTGACAACAACTGCACATTGATATTTGAAGGTTTTCTGGATTATCACCCTGGGCCTTTGCAGAACATAGGTTGAAGACCAGTGTGATGGTATTTGCAGGGAGTTGCAAATGTCCTGTTCCATATTCTGTATTCTAAATTATGTGCAAAACTATTGTTAAAATGTTAAACTATTAGGTTTTGTTTCTTCTATACATTACAATGGGTTATGTCGGCACAGCTATAAGCATTTTGTGTTCTCATCAATTTTCAGAAAACAGTATGGAGCGAGACAAGTTCATGTCTCCAGCTGAAGCCAAGGAGTTTGGTCTAGTGGATAAAATCCTGGAGCATCCACCAAAGGTGGGGGTTACTGACCCACACCCTGATGACTCCCCTGAACCTGCTGCAGTGGCAGAATGAGTCTTGCAAGACATGTTCCCTTTCAGAAAAGTTACATTTCCAGAACGTTGTGTTTTGAGTTCCTTTGTGTACCATAATATGACAATATAATATCATAGAATTATTTCTTTATTGTTTCACTTCTGAGCCATCCTGAAAGCAATAGATCAGTGCACATCCAAGAGGAAGGTGCACCACCAGACCAATGTCACAATCGAAAACAGTGTGAACTAATCTCCCTGGAAGAGATTGTTTCAGAGGCACCTAACATCACTGCACACTTTGTATGGGGTGAATAAAATATCATGTAAAAGAGTCCATCTGAGAATAGGTAATAGGAGTAGTATATCAGTTCCACAACTACAACTAATAAAAAAATGAAGTTTTCAACGATAATAGCATTGTAGAGCTGGAACAGGATGAACCCAAAAGTCCAGTGATCATATTGCCATTCTTAGGAGGGATAGGCAGTTGCCAGTGCAATACTAGCACCTACAGCTATGGAAATAGCTCCCTCCATTTATCCATGTCCCTGTGTGACACCCATCATTTCTCCTCATTATGTTTCAGTACATGAGGAGGTAAGGGATTTACGAAAGAGCTTTACAAAGTGTTCAGGACATAATCGTGCTGTTATAAATCTTCACAATCTTGTGTATGCATATTGCATGAGTCTGTGAACCAACACACTCCCCTCCAGTCCATTTCTTCTGCATTCTTATTGCAGTTTCTCAACTTGCATTCCATTCCCAGTCCTTCAACCTGCCACCCCAAACACCATAAGCATGTGCTCTGCGTCCTCCCTCACAATCAAGAATAATATCTGCTGAAGGTGAGATTGAAAGTTCGCAGACTTGAGCAATGTGCAGTAGTATCCTTTTCAAGCAAAGAATGCAAAGCAATTAATTGTAATAAAATGTCACAGTTAATGATAATTTATTTCATTAATTCACACTTGGCTCTCAAGCTCTTCTAATAATTAGTCTAATCTCTAATGTGTCATTTTTAGATTTAGGTAGGTAATGTAGTAATATACTTAATTGGGAGGCTGCATGAATATCTTTTTCAAGCTGCTTTCCAATGAAATACAGAATCTGAATAAAAATCCAAGTTGAATAGTAAATGAACATGTTATTCTGGAAATCCACAAGAGACCACATGAAATACATCACATTGGAAACCCCTGAATGACGTAATTACAAATAATGCAGCACACCTTGTAACAGCAGTATATAGTAATAGAAATCAGCTGTCACTCGAATCCCTGGGCAATTTAGCTAATTTTTAGTCATTTGGAAATTACACTGCTCTGTTGCTGAGGAGAGGGTGAAAAACAGTATCATGACAAGAGCCATTATTCCCGTTCCTCCTCCTCTCCCACGACTATCCATCATAAAACAGGATAATTACACCTATCCTGGATGTGCAACAGGTTTCTGCATGGCAGGAAATGCTCCGAAAAACGTCGGGGCGATATATTATACTGGTCGCAATATTTTTTTCCCCCTTCCTCGTACTACATACTCGGAGAAGAAAAAAAAAAAAACATGGCGGGGGGGATATTAAACCATATCCACATAATTTTGAACTAGCCACACAATTATTAAAAATTATCCAGCTCCTTCACCTCATGCATGGAGACTTGTGCGCGGGAATCAGAAACGAATCGGAATAATCGGCGGGAGTACGAAGGTATACCGAATGAATGCTAGGAAAGAATCCAACTTATATATTTCTGCGAATCATAACACATGCCCATATGTGTTTGATGTGTGTATATAGTGTGGATGGGCGGTGGGTTGGTTGGTTGCTGGGAAGGATTTCGGGTTGCGGAGTCGAGGTGGCGCTGGGCTCGCGCTCCTCCAGCACCCGAGGGCCTCCGTGACCTCGGCGTAGCAGGTGAGCTGGAGGAGGAGGTGGTGGTGGTGGTGGTGGAGAGGGGGCATGGGGTGGAGAAGAGCAGCAGGAGAAAGAGAAAAGAAAGAGAAAGAGAGACGGACAGACAGACAGACGGACCCTGGCTGGCTATCGGGCTTATATATTGCTGTGGTCAGCAGCATCTCCGGGAGGAGCAGAAGACGTGCGGTAAGCAGGTGGACAGCAGGGTAGAAAGTGGAGGATGCAGTCGGGAGGTGGTGGTCATCAGAATCTGAAGAGCACCAAGAGCCACCCCCCTCCCCCTCCCCCGCCCTCCGCCGGTAACAAACCCCAACCACAGACGTCATCTTCCTCGAGCTCTTCATCTCTACCACCCTCGCCCTCACCCTCTCCAAGCAAAGGCGGTGGCAGCGGCGGGGGTGGGGGTGTCAGAGGAGGAGGAGGAGGTGCAGCAGCAGCAGCAGGAGGAGGAGGAGGAGGAGGAGGAGGAGGGAGGGGCGGCCCCATGCCCGACGCCAGGGCCAAGCAGATTCTGAAGGAGGCCGTCGACGCCGTTGTCAACAGCTTTGCAAAGCACACACATGGATATGGACGAGGTGAAAGTCTCTCATGCTGCACTCTCACCCCCTTTCTTGCTCCCACCACCCACATAAAAAAACCACTACCCAGCCACAATTCACTTTCATGTTAACAAGTGTGCCCTTTGCTTTCAGTCAATGTGGTGGAGGCTCTGCAGGAGTTTTGGCAGCTGAAGGCAGCCAGGGGTGCGGATCTCAAGAATGGTGCACTTGTCATATACGAGTCTGTCCCTGCTTCTATGGCTCCATACGTCTGTTACGTGACGCTTCCCGGAGGATCTTGCTTTGGCAGCTTTCAGGTTAGTGTCAAGTTGTTTGAGTACAAATATTGCCTGATATTTATCAAACTGAAACACTTTTGATTGTTGTAACCGCTGGTTTTGATATTATTTCACCAGAACTGTCCAACTAAAGCAGAGGCCCGGCGTAGTGCAGCCAAGATGGCACTTATGAATTCAGTGTTCAACGAGCACCCGTCCAGGAGAATATCAGATGAGTTCATCGAAAAGGCTGTTCGGGAGGCCCGCCTGTCCCTGCGTAACTCCAGACGGGGATGTGACATGGATGATGAGGAGGAGGATTTGGATGATGAAGACCTGGATGAGGAAGAGGAAGAGGAGGGCATTGAAGCATTCCGCTTCATGCTTGAGGCCAAACGAGGACGGAGCATGCTGGAGTTCCAGGAGCTGATGACTGTTTTCCAGCTACTCCACTGGAATGGGTCACTCCGGGCCATGAGAGAACGGCAGTGCTCCCGGCAGGAGGTGGTGGCCCACTACTCCCAGAGGCAACTGGATGACGACATGCGTTCACAGATGGCCCTGGACTGGATCGCCAGAGAGCAAGAAACCCCTGGTCTACTGGCTCGTGAGTTGACCCAAGCCATGCGTGAGCTGGATGCAGCCAGGGCTGCAGGAAGGGAGCTGCGCTTCCCAAAGGAGAAGAAGGACATACTCATGCTAGCACACTCCCAGCTCAATGCACTCTCACCTGGAAGCGGGTCTGCCTCCGCTGCCTCCACTTCAAATGGTCCTTAGCTGGCATAAATTCTACTTCATGTAACTTTTTCCATTTTCATTAATGGCTTGTAAATAAAATCCACCACTGCTGCTGCCATCATATTCAATACTTGTAATTTTTCAAACTTCATGGTTCCTCGCAATTTCAGTATAAGTTTAACTCTAAAATAGGAAGATGCTGCAGCAAGGCTCAGGTAAGGCAAAATAGCTATAGTGTATAATTGTATATTATGGATTTGAAAACGTTGACCTCAATCAATATACAATGTAATTCCTGCTGCGCATGGTACTTGAAGTGGGACAAATGCAATTAAACTTGCTACAGCAAACTTGATTAATAAAAGAACCGCTGGAATCCTGCACTTGACCTTGAAAGCTGTTAGTCACCCAGAGTTATGGAGATCCACGAAGAAGAATTGGTATGTGGATGAAGGGCGCCGCTGATTGTGTCACACTGATTCCAGAGAGCAAATGCATTACTTTTTTTGTTGCAGTGACAAGCGGGTGGAAATTAAACTCACTTAGATGACCTTGAACCTGAGTGGGCCAACAACTTTTTTTGTGCATATTTGCAAATGCATTGTGTGTGGCAAAGCAATTTCAGAACCTCAAATCCACTTGTAATGTCTCATCCGGACAGTCCAAACCATGTATCGCATACCTGAAGTTGTCCCAATCCCTCAAGTTGGCTGGTATCGTGCCAATGTGACCAACATATTTGCACTCACTTCACAATATAAAAAGGGCCGTGACAGTATTTATGTTTCTTTATTTTCTGGTCTGGGCAAGGATGGCAGCATTATGACTTATCTGGATAAGTACAGTACTGTTCCGTGTGCAAGAAACCCATCATTTTGTGGCCAGTTCCTGTCCGGTGAAAGAATTTTGGCACGAAGATGGGTATAGTGATGAGCTGATGATAGCCTACACACGAGATGGGTCAATGTCAAAGTAACTGAGCAAAACTCTCTTCCGCCTCCAGCCTCCGCTACGGTACCCCGTCGACGAGTCTTCTGCTGCCCCGCCCTCCTCCAGTTGTTTCTCCCCATCCTCCTCACCTCTGCTGGCCACCTTGACACGGCCCATCTTTTCCCGAGCTATACTCTTTCCCCCCCGAGTGTTTTTGCAAAGTGCCAAAGCGATAATGGGCGGGGAGAAGAGGACCTCGCCCTGGCCCCAGGGGCCCCTCCCTGGACATTGCCCCGCTGGCCCAGGTGGCCCATCCAGTGCAAGCTCTTGGCGGGTGAGTGACCCCAGCTCAGGTATATCGAAGGAGAGGATCATGGGGTGGGTGGGTGGAAAAAAGGGGGTTGGGGTGGGCAGGCTATGGTAGGTGAAGCCCCTCCCTTTGCAACAACTACTCTTATGCATCTTGCCCTTGTCCACTCAGTCGCCATGAGGGCCTCTTCCAGCACCAAAAGCGGCACCTTCCTCCACATCCTCCTCCTCCTGTACCATCTCCTTCTGCTGGTGGCCCTCTGCGGGGGGTCCCTCTCTTCCCAGGGGGACCCCCTCCCTGCAGGGGCGGCCTTCCCGAAAGAAGTTACCCCTTACTTCCCTGCCCGACTCCTCCTCGACGACGACGCCATCGTCGTCTCCGTCGACGGTAAGTGTTTCCAAATCTTTGAGCTCCACAAGTGGTTGTCATGGTACACCTAAGGCTATATACCCGTTTCATTTTCGCCAATTCAATTGAATATTGCAAAAAAATATATAAGGCAAATTCTCCGATTATTATGACCACAACACATAATCCAGCATAATCTGATATTTCCTTCCTCCTAATTAATAGCTGTTTTAGTGATTTTTTTTAAAGTATATACGAGCTCTATCGTGTAGGTCAAGTGTATTGCTACTGAACCATCCGCTTACAACCAGATTAGCCAAATACTGATTTACATTTGGGCCAGTTTCGCGATGGCATGCAAAGTGACATTAAGGTCTTGCAAGCATGCTACTTTCACATCTTTCATGTCGCGCGGGTGGTCACATAAACCCCGCAATATGCTGCTGGGGAGCCCAGGTTATTTAATCTACCAAAATACTTCAGAGGAGTGAAAAATCTGGATGCTGACCTATCGACCCGTGAGAACCGAAACTTGTAATCATGATACGAATCATGATTTAACCCCGTGCCTGATGGCCGAAACATGAAAAGCCTTGACCGCCTGGCTTTTTCTCCCCCCTTCTCAGTTTGTACCTCTTTTTTTTTTGTTTTTTTGCGGCCTTCCAATTAACGTCCATTCAAGTGGCCACACCGCTTCCTAAAAAACTAACGTGTTCGTGAATTAGGAGTTCACGGAAATAATAAGTGACCGGCTACCGAACCACATGATGCGCCACATGCAAAGTGGACCTTCCAGTAGCGCAGCCTCTCTGGCGACCTGCTGTATACGCGGCGTGGATGAGATTTCAATCCGCATTCTGCCTCGATTGATTAGGTGCTGATGACTTATAACGGTTTCTTAACGTGATGTAACGTCGGTTGTGACATAAACAGCCCTACTTGAAGGTCAACAACTTGCGGGTTAAGCAGCATTTTTACAGCTATTGGATTCAAAGATGATGCTACAGTTTTTCCATTTTATTTCGGAAAAGGTAACAACATGGTTGCAGTGAATGAACAAATGGTCTCTTAACATTAGGTACCGCAGCCACCAAGGACAAAGCGGCTATTATCTTGTATTGCCCCTAATGACACGCGGTATTATCTGGGGATCAGACTTGCACCGGATGGTTCCCTGAGGCCAAAACTTTAATGAAGATGCGCATTGAATGATTTCATCAAGTGAGGGCCGCCGAGTCATAGCTCCACTTAATAAACCTGCCGCCAAAAAAAGGTGACGCCATTTTTCAGTCGTTTTTTTTTCTTGTCTTATTTTTTTGTGAGTGCGCCACAGCGATGATTCAGGGGTAAAGAAATGCTGACTCGTGAGCATGCAAACCTGTGCTCCTGACCTAAGTGCTGGTCGAACTGGATACCGTTATTGTTGAGTCACTAACTGCGAGCAGTGCTGCTCCAAAGGAACGAGATCTATATCGATCACGTTATATAGTTCGAGGAATTGGATGCACTAAATCATCCGTCACCTGAACCTCGACTTGTAGAGGTGACGTGAACTAGGACGCACTTTTCATAAGAAGGAAATGCGACGTATAGGCCTACTAAATGGTTCCCCCAGAAAATATATTGTCAAAAGGAACTGAGGAGGAAAAACCAGCAATAAGCTTATCACTGGAATTCCCCAGAGAATTCCCTCTTTTGGAGTGTAGCAACAGGAAACTACCCGAGCCAGTGATGAACACAATGATTCGTGTAAACGACAATAAATATCAGGCAAAATTCCCATGAGACAAAGTTGCTTCAGACAATTCCTTGAACTAACAGTAAGACGAACGTATAGAGAAAAATTAGTTCTGGCATCGAACTGAAAATAACTAGGAAAATATCCGATAACTTATTGTAAAATTATATACACAGCGAGATTTTCCTGTAATTTATGGTCATACAACTGGAACTAATTATGCGTCATGCTGTGGCAATTGGTTTTGATCTCGTTCGCAATGCAGTGTAGAAGATATCCTGGAGGGCATATCACCCGTACGGTAAATTTGCTAGGCGTTTTGTACGATCCACAGGATATCTCCTGCGTCAAATGGTAAATTAATCTAAACTTGCTGACCGCCATTCCGTAACAACACCTCGAACCAAAAATGTCGAATTTGGCCAATGGATGGCTTTACCTGAATCTAATGTGGGTGTCACTCACCACCCTGTACGGCAGTGGTTCCCAACCTTTTTCGAGTCGCGACCCCCTTTTATATGATAGTCAAGTAACCTACGAATCCCCCCCCCCCCCTCCCCGCCGAGTGTTACTGTTAGTAGGCGTTGGAAAAAAAACCTTCGCGATGAAATTGCCTATTATATTTTTTGTACTTAATAAAAAATTATAATTTATAAAAATTACCGCGGCCACGCGCGACCCCCAGGTTGGGAACCGCTGCTGTACGGTCTCACCCGTGTAGAGCCTTCTGGCACTTCTCATTTCGAAGAACACATCACACAGCTTGATTTCCTCGGAATTACTAAGAGCATTTTGATGTCGCGTCTGTCACTTCGACTTATTTGGCGTGACCATTTATAATTGTCTGAAGCCAGCAGCTTCACAATCTACACGAGATCATTAGCCGGACTCGAATCAGCCCCACTCTTTACAGGCTTCTACAAAAACAAAAGCAGCGGCTTCTTCAAAACCATCAACAAATGAGAATGTGTAACAAAAGCGTTTATGAATCATCTTGGACCAGCAGGGTGTGGCAAAAATTTGATAAGCCCTGGCTGTTTTCCATACACTTCAGACGCCCCAGATTTTGTTTTTTTTCTTCTTCAAATAATAGGTTCCAGCTAATCAGCGACGGCAAACTTCAAGAGGGCATTGCCGAAATCTGCGTGTACGTGCCATACCGCTACAGGGCATAGCCTTCGCCTGCCAACTTTTTTTTTCCCCTCCATTCTCCCCGAGCCCTCTTCTTGAAACTGACTCAGAGCACAAAAACGCAGTCCTTAATTTCACGGTGGTACCAATCAAGCACGTGGAGCTGCAAGGAGATCTGCTCATTAAATCTGTCATTCAGACGTCCGATATGACATGGAAGTGATGCCCTGCTGGGAACTTGGGTACGGACAATGTGACCGTAAAAAATGGGAAGCCGTTTGGGATGAGCGGGATTTAAAAAGATGGGTGGGCGTACAGGGAGAGAGTACTTGGAAGGTGTAGAGGCCTGAAGAAAAGAAGAAAAAGAAAAAGAGAGAGAGAGAAAAAGGAGGGCTAGGTGGTGGGATGGATAGATGGAAGGAATGCGGGCGGCTAATCGAAGGAAGAATCTTCAGGGGGCCATCCACGTACCTTTATAACCAGTTTGCGGCCTGCCACTCAACCCGGCAATCAACCCCGCCCCACGCTCTTTTTTTTGCGCGCTATTTTGAATCCCCTCTCGGTCACCTTTGCACACCGCCATATACACACCTTGGTGCTTTCAAACTCGTCGCACAGTTATGCACGGGAGGGAGGTGTGCAACATGTGGCTAGTCAATTTCTGATAAACTGCCGATATGATTGTGCAAGCAATTAAAGCAGCACAATACATGTTGGTGTAAGTTCATGCAACAATACAGTATTTTATGCAGTAATTATATTAACTTTGAGGCATGATGGTTAAACAAATCAAACTCCACTCCAGATGTTCAACATAGTTGGAATAATAGTTATCCCCAATGATAATATGATTCTAAATTATTTTGTTGGAAGGTGTTGCGAGATAGCAAGGTGAAAACTTATTGAATTTCATATGACTTTCATCCTGGAAGGTAGTTGACCGGCGCGACGCTTCGTGTGGCTAACTACTTCCCAGGGGCTATTCTTACAATATATTGTTGCAAGACCTGCATGTGCTCTTTAATGTCTGTTTAATAAATCCCCAGATAAATCATAAAGTACATAAACTGTGTGGCGGTTCATAGAGGAGTAAATAAACATTAACAATAAATGCTGGTGGTCTCTGCAGATGAGGAACCACTTGAAGAGGAATCGAATGGATTGAGAGGAGAGGACGGGCGTCAGCTGTGGCCAGGAGTGGGTACCTGGCCAGTTCGACCTCCTGGGGTCAAACCGGTGGGTCCCTTGCCTTGCTTCACCCGCAGTGGGACCAAGGGAAGATGTGCTACCTTCAGACAGTGCTACCCTTTCTACCGGTTAGATCTGGAAGCTGAGGAACAAACTTGGCTTGTCTCTGGGCTCATGCCACTGGAAGACACCTGCGAGCAAGAACTCACTAGGCAGGTCAGTGTCTCACAGTAATGTTATAGGAATACTCAAGATGACGATGATGATGATGATGATGATGATGATTTTTCTTGCGACACAAGGTCGAGGGTTTGAAGTTTTAAAATAGCACAACCCCTGATCGAATTCTTCATTCAAGCTTTCTCTAGTGAGGTGTTATTGCCCTAGTTCAAACTCATTTGGCCGTCAAAAAGTACCTGCAGACAAAGTATATCAATTTCCACCAAAATGTGATGATTGCACTTCAGGTCCTTACATGTAAAATGCAATCTCTGTACTCAACCCCCACCCCCCACCACCACATACACACCATAATAAACGAGACAGAATATAATGTTCATTTTATTCATAATTGTAAGTTTACAGATGAAATCACTGAACATGCAAAAATGTAATAGCTGCACTTCATATATAATTAACGAAGGTAAAGTACTCTCTTGGAGGCTTAGGAATAGCTCATTGATAAAAACATGTTACCAAAATGTAAAGTACACAATCCTAGCTTCTGGTGCCACTGTCAAGACTCAAGAGTTGTAGTTTCCAAAACCAGAGTGACAAATCGTGAGCACATGAGGTTTCATAAGTTACTGGGGATTGCAAGGGGTATGAGAGGGTCAAAAAAAGAGTGCCTCATTGGCCCATAATTGAAGGGCTTGGTGAAAGAACCAGGTAGCTCCACTTTTCTTGGAAAATGAGTTAGTCATGGGATCCTATGAAGAAAAAAACTGTCCATAGATTGGTCAAAGAATCATGTACCTCCAAGCTTTCCTCGAGACATGAGATGTCAACTTTTGACATCGACGATGCCCATCCTTGCAAGTGTGGATACCTCCGTACATGCCTCCATTGCTGGTTGCTGGAGTCAGGAGCCAAATTGTACCTCAACCGCCTGACCCTGGCAACCAGCAATGCAAGCATACATGGGGGTATCCACACTTGAAAGGATGGACATCATCGATGTCAAAGGTCGACATCTCCGAAACGGATCGTCCCAGGCCCTTCGGGCCCATTCCTGGCTTTTTCCATATGCACACCCTATACCACCCGTTGAAATTACGGTTTAGAAATCCCCCCACCCAACCCGCCCCATGAGAAACACCCTTAACTTGCATGTACTTCACAAATTCCTGATTTTCCATTAGATTCACCATCCCAAGAAACTGCTACGTATCAAAAATCTCTCCGAGAGCACTAATAATATGAGCTTCTTCAGGGCCTTTCATAAAGTATTCTATTTTGACCTTTTGACCCCTGTATATAAAAAATGCTTGAGACCGAGGACATAACCGGAAGGGTGATTTATTTCTACCAGCCGCGGAATCTGATAAAAATTATTTGAACGTGAAGTTCGCTTAGCACTTCGAGAGGTTCCCATGCTGTTGGTTGTTTGGTGAAAGAACCAGGTAGCTCCACGGATTTTAAAATTTATTTACTTATGATTTATTTGGTCAACGCCATTGTGAGTAGTTCATATGTTTACAGTTCTGGTGTGAATTCTGATTTTTTAAAACACATTTTTGCCATTTTCTCAAAACTTGGCAAAATGGAGCCACCTGGTTCTTTCACCAAGCTATTCAATTCTAATATCTGCTGGATCTTGTATGAACTTTTGCTTTGAAATATCATAGCATCTTCTAGGTGGATCAATGCATGAAACATTGTGTTAAGATTTAAGAAGTCAGGCAACCATTGCCATGAGGAAAATCTGGAAGGCAAATCTGGTATTTTCAAATGTGTCATGCATAACTTCACATGCAATTCTATCTGCAGGTATACTTTATCTTGCTAAATGTACAGTATATTCACAAGTATTGATATTAGTATTGGTATTTATTGGCCTAGTGAGTTGTATATCCACAGGTAAAACTGCATTAAAATTTATTTTACAGAAAGTCACTGTGGTTCAGATAGCCATGAACCAAGGCCATCACTGTGAATCCCAAGAAAGCACGTTACCAATCATTGAAATATTTGCAGGAATATATAATGACAAGATCATGGTGACATACGATTTAAGTCATTTACAAACTATACTTGCTCATGGCTCATCACAGTAAATGTATCATATGTTCCCCAGATTTACCAGTTAAAACATGTGGCAATTTTAGGATGACTGTCTGCATACTGTTCATGTGAAGCAAAAACCCACACAACAGGAAATGACATTCACAATTGCTTAAATTTTCTTGCGAAGGTAACAATATGCTGCCCAACAACAGGCAAGCCAACAATGCCAACAGCCAGGCCACCAGCGGGCCCACCAGCAGGTCATCCAGGTCCCCCAGTCATCATATATCCTGGAGGATTTCCCACCCACCCAACACACCCCCCTTTGCCCACCCATCCTCCTTCACCCCCACCTCCCACACACCCACCCCTGCCCACCCATCCACCAGTTCGTCCTCCTGTCACGACACGCCCGCCATGGGCCACGTCCAGACCAACAGTGTCTACTTACCCACCCTGGCCAGGAACTAAACCAACTACCTACCCATCATGGACCACTAGGCCAACACAGCCCACCTGGGGCACACCTACAACTACGAAATATCCTGTCCATCCACCAATTACCCCTCCAATTACCAATGTTGAGTGTGGTACCAGAACTGATGGATCCAAAGTAAGTGTTAGTTACACATTTCTACTTAAAAACTAAAGCAAGCTAATAATAATTGTGTTCAATGAAGATTGTGCAAGGAGAGGAGGCAGTGAAGGGCAGGTGGCCATGGATGGCGGTACTCTTCGATGACAAAAATCGCATGAGTTGTGGAGGATCCCTTCTAGATAACCAGCATGTGCTCACTGCAGCTCACTGTGTAGCACAGTAAGTACACCACTTCTACTGGAAAACCACACAGGACTTGTTCTTCAGTGAAACCTACCCCTAGCAGCTCCTTGCTTCAGTAGAAACCTATACTGTACATGAATAAAATTGTTTGGCCCTAGCCAATGATTATCAACAATATATTTCAGATATATGTAATACCAAGTAGAAACCTATTAAATGCTAAGCAGTTTCACAGAGCAGAGCAAGTCCCCTCTAAAGAAGTGTTACTACAGTATATTATACTCTATAACACATTGCTCATCTTACAGTATGGGGCCTACGCAAGTGGCAGCCATGGTAGTACGCCTGGGAGAGCATGATTTACGCAACCCTTTCGAAGGTAAACACCTTGAACTGCGAGTTTCACGCGTCGTCCGCCACGCAGGATACAACTTCCGCACTCTTGTAAGGTTAATCAATTTACTTGTTCACACTACTACTACTACTACTAGTTGACTTAAGATATAACAGCCTCAGCTATAACAGACCTCGATTATAGAAGAATGATTTCCACATTCCTGTAAGTTTGTTATATCTGGAGTCTACTGTATTATATTAAGGGGGGGAAAAAGAGAATTTGGGAGTAAAGTTCTCGCTAACTAACAACAGCAAAACATATTTTTTTTGTGTAAGTGTAACTGACCTCTCTCTTACGCATGTGTGATGTACTTTTCCCATATTCTTAATGTAGTATTATAAAAAGTCATTTGCATTCGGGAGTAATTTACGCATTCGTAACATTTTAAGTAATGTCGTAACAAGCACTAAAAAATGCGGAAAAATGAGGTGCTCTGGACCAACAAAGCTGATTTTTATATTTAGCTATAACCTTTCGGCAAATAATAATTTTTTTCAAAATTTGACTGATTTGAGAACTACTAGAAGTTGGGGGAACCCTAATTTTCACGGTTTTGATTGTGCCTAGAGGGAATGGTCAACCGCAAACGCGACCTTTCTTTTGTGTAGTGAGGGTGGGATCCACTGTCTCCTCTTTCGGCCGGAGTTGGAACTCGAAGAAGTCCCGATTATCTTTATCCCCCCCTTAAGTTGAATTTACCATCTAATCAATCACCATGTATGGCTCATTCGATGAATTCTGCCTTCAAGAAAATAATGGTATGTTTACACTAATTTTTAAAACTGATATAAAATAAGATGTTTGGGCCATAAATCATCGAAACCATGTGGATCTCATGCCAAGCAACACACTGGAGTACAAATGTGCAAGGAGATACTTTGTTGATCATATGGCCACGACATCCTGTGTAACTCAATCAATTATTACATTACAAAAAATTATTACTGTCTAACAGGGCTTTTTTGGGTGCTTGCTATAATCAAATTGCATGTAACTTGTAAGTAAAAATATCATTTTGTCCAGATATGATTGAACTAAGGTTGTTTGTCTTATTCTATCAAGAGGTCTGAACAATACTGATGCACTGCATCTATTACAGCACAATGATGTAGCCATCCTTACTCTGAGGGAGAAAGTGCAATTCAGCAGCACTGTAAGACCCATCTGCCTTGCATCTGGTTCAAGTACTTTTGCTGGAAGTAAGGCAACAGTGACTGGTTGGGGAAGCACCTATGCAGGTAACATTTTAATTTGCTTACCATGTATATCTATAATTATGCAGAAAAACCTAAGCAAGTTGGTGTGGAGGTTAAGGAGCCCGACTGCTAATCAGGAGGTCCTGGGTTCGAATCCCAGGGCCAGCTACCCTGACCGTGGTTTTCTGTGGTTTTCCATGGTCCTCCCAGGATAATTCTGGGGTTGTTTCCATATAATAGCCCACAGCCATCTCCTTCCTTCCCTATCCGTGGCCCCATCCAATGGTGGTGGTACTCCACCCCCCTAACGGAGCGCCGATTCTCCCAATGGGGTATAAAAAAATAAAAAATAAAAAAATAATTATGCAGAAAAGTGATAATATTCCCATTTCAACAGGTAGTCTCCCATCATCTGTCCTGAGGGAAGTGACAATAGACGTGTGGACTAATCAGCAATGCAGGCAAGTGTATGGGTCCCAGGCTCCTGGCGGAATCACTGATCATATGCTGTGTGCAGGAACGAATGGGAAAGACTCTTGCAATGTGAGTAGTCGCCTTTCATGATCTTCAGTAGGCATTACATGGTGAACTCAAATATGTCATGGACATCTTCATTTTCCAGGGAGATAGTGGAGGACCTCTGGTGATCCTTGAAAATAGTCGCTATTACCAGATTGGAGTTGTTAGTTGGGGTATTGGCTGTGGACAGTACCCAGGGGTCTACTCCAGGGTCACCTACTTCCGAGACTGGATTGAACGAAACCTTCGGAAGGAGGCATCTGGTTACTGATTCTGTCCTTCTTTCTGTATAGAAGTCAGTTTTCATATCAATTTCCTTGTTTTACCTCTCCCACTATCATATTCCCCACTCATTCTAACATTCCCTTCTATCCTCTTTACAGCAATTCTTTCACACCTACGATTGTCCCAAAATTCTTAGTAATAATTTACTTTACCCATGATACTGAATACATGAAAATAATGCCATATCACTTGAATTTTCATGACAACGCCTGAGCAATTAGCATGATGTTTCATTTACTCCGTATAGTCATGCAGACCAAGTCTATTAAGAGGACAGAATGTGAACCACATATAACTATAATGAAATGTTGAAGATCACATGACAACAAGTTCATGAAGGAAATGGGAAGTACATATATTACATGCCATCAGCAAATATCTTGAAGATATTTAGATGTCATGCATGAGAATGGAGCCAATTATAAACTGCCAGGCAGCATTCTAACTATCCTGTTAACGAACTGACTATTATAGGCTTACAAAGAAACCACATGCATACAGTACCGGTCAAAAGTTTAGCATGACCCCCCAAGCAGAGGTTTTTTATTTCTCAAGTCTAAATTTCCAGTATAAATTGAAAGTGTGAGGCACCGCTGAAAGTGTCATGAATAACACTACAAACAAAAAGAGGAACAGTAATTCTAGGTTCAACAGAGAGAGATAGGT